>JAJPUD010002410.1:38042-68369 GCA_023553655.1 Myrmecobius fasciatus | reverse complement strand
GTAATAGTAGTAGTTGTAGTAGTAGTAGTAATAGTAGTTGTAGTAGTCGTAGTAGTAGTAGTAGTAATAGTAGTTGTAGTAGTTGTAGTAGTAGTTGTAGTAATAGTAGTTGTAGTAGTAGTAATAATAGTAATAGTAGTAGTAGTAATAGTAGGAGGAGGAAGAGGAGGAGAAGGAGGAGTGGTATCAATAGTAGCCAGAATAGTAAGTAGGGTAAAGAAATCACAGCTTTTCTCCTTTCTAGGCTAGGAAACCATTGCTACTTCTTGCCCTAACTCCAGATCACTATTCTTATGAACCAGGTGTCATGGAAGCTGCCCTTCTGCTGTGACAATCATATATCTCTTAGGAGCAAGGGCTCCTTCTACATCTTCTCAGGGGCTAATCATGGGCAGTTCCATGGGGCACAGGATGAACTATCTGAGCTTTCATGATTCCCCTTGACTAGGGCATATTATTCTAGGAAATCATAACTATTTTTCCCCTCAAGATCTCTTCTTCAAGTTCCTTATAAGACACTTAGTTAAAGTAGAATTCTGCTCAGTGGCTACTCAGCCAGAGGAAAATACTCCTAAGGAAGATTAGAAGGTAATGATCCTTACAAGGTAATTGCAGAAGGAAAGACCGAGTAAAGCCTCCAAAGACTACAAATCTCTGGAAAAGGAGCTACCTTGGGTTTACATACAGATAAATCATTAAAATGGGGTCTCATATCATAGAATCCCCCCTATTATACATGGTAAATACATTTTATTTTGTTTGTTCCAGATTTTAACTCTCAGAATGCTGATAGTAAGGTTCCCACCATTTAACTCAGTTCTTTATTTTGACTACTCAGCTTGGAAATTTGAGAAAATAGAATTCTGGAGGGTGGGAAAGGAGGAATGTCAAAAAACAGTATTAATTTCTCCCCCTCTAAAAAGTAACATTCCCTTGGTTTACATTTTTGAGATAAGGCCTATGTGACGAGTGCTTGTTTTTTGTGGTAATTGTATTGGTTTCCCTAATACAGAACCATGACCCCTTTCTGGGAACACCCCAGGTCTTATGCTGTTACTCAAAGGGAAGCAAGATGTACCTCTGAGTCTTCTTCCTTCACCTTCAGCAGAAACAGCACTCCATGCTGACTCAAACACTTTCCATCTCATTCAGGAAGTCATATATATGAGGCAAGATTAACTCTACATACATGTTTTCAGACTGATTTTCCTTTTTAATCACCATCTTCAATTATAAAAAAAAAATCCCCCCTTTCTTCAGTTCATTGCTCCTGATGTCACTCCACATTTTCTTTCATATCTACAATCTGGCTAATCATCAATGTCTGTCCTATTGCCCATAGTGCAAGTGTGGGAGATTTCTGCTTCTACTTCTCATAAAAAATAAGTGATTTTCTCTTCACTGAGCCCCAGAGTAATGAAATCTGCTCTGACCTGCTCAGCAGTCATATTCTTCTTTAAGGCACCATTAGGCACTAGGAGAAGGCTTTTCATGTTATTCCTTATGGGTCCAAGGCTGATCTGATTGGTGGCAGCAAAATCAGACAGTTTAGCCAACAATGTGTCAACCTCCTTAGACTGAACCAAGTGATTTTCTAATCACTGAGCTTAGCATCCCAACCTGCTCCCCTTGAGCTGGCCCAGGCTGGTTGGAACCTCACCGCTATATGCTTGCCTCCATCAGCATCCAACTCAGCTTTTTAGAAAGAGATCTGTGACATTTTTCCTTGTTGCAGACATCTTCCACCAGAGAATTCCTTCTAACCATCGATGTTCTTCTTTTGGACTTTCTCCTTTTCTCTCTCTATACTGTTTCACTTGGCGATTTCAACTCCCATCTTTATGCAGATAATTCTCAAAGCTACCTTTCTTTCCCCAATCTCTCTGCTCCCTACAATCTCACATTTCCAATTGTCTTTTGAACATCTTAAACTGGATGTCCAGTAGACAAATTAAATTAATAAAACAAAATTAAACACATTAAAATCTTTCCACCCAAACCTTTCCCCACTTCTACTTTTCCCATGTCTGTAGAGGACCACCCCATCCTCCCATACCCTCAGGCTCTCATTCCAGGTGTCATGCTGGATTCCTCACTTTCTCTCACCCTGCCCCACCTCCATATTCTATCTGTTCCCAGACCTGTCGCTTTCATCTCTACAACATCTCTCAAATGCACCCCCTTTTCTTCTTTGCATTCTAGTGTAGACCCTAATTACCTTATGTCTGGATTACTGCAGTCGCTTGCAGGTGAATCTGCCTGTCTCAAGTCTCTCTCTGCCCCAATCCACCCTTTATTCAACTAAGAAAGTGATTTTTTTTTTTTTTTTTGGTCTGAGGCAATTTCTTTGGCTGAGGTTAAGTGACTTGCCCAGGGTCACACATCTAGGAAGTATTAAGTGTCTGAGACCAGATTTGAACTCAGGTCCTCCTGACTTCAGGGCTGGTGCTCTATCCACTGCACCACCTAGCTGCCCCTAACAAAGTGATTTTCGTAAAGAATAGGTCTCATTATGTCACTCCCCCACTCCATCATTCCCTATTGCTTCTAGAAGCATTCAAAGTCCTCCATAATCTAGACTCCTACCTTCCCAGTCTTCTTAGGCATATTCCCTGACAAATACTCTCTGATTCAGTGATACTAGTCTCCCAGCTGTTCCATGAGCAAGACACTTCATCTCTCACCTTTGGCATTTTCTATGGTTATCTCCCATGCCTGAGATACTCTTTCTCCTGAAATCTGATTATGGATCTCCTGACTTCCTTTAAGTACCAAATTAAAATTCCACCTTCTATAGGAAGCCTTTTTCTATTCCTTTAATTCCAATGCCTTCCTTTTATTATCTCCTATTTAGTTTGTATACATATTTTATTTGTAAATAAAAATATTTATCCTACTTTCTTTGTATATATTTGTTGTTCCCTCTTAAATGATAAGCTCCTTGAGAAGCCTTTGCATCTTTTTGTATCCCTAGCACTTAGCACAGTATCTGGGACATAGCAGACAGTTAATGAATGTTTGCTTGAATTGATAAAAGGAAACCATGGAGCTGATTTTCAGATAAGAGACTTCTTTATCTACAAGACCTTACCTAATAGTTCCATCTACAACACAAATTTTCCCATTTTTTTCTTTTTATTGATATTGTCCCCAGAAAGGACTAAAACCAATTAATTATTTGCTGTTCTTTTGTATTTTTACCAACACTAGGCCAAATTTCCGTTGTGAAACAAACCATCCATACAATATGTATCATAATTACTGTTTAGTAATTCCACACTAGCAAAAATTTATTAAAACTTCACGACTCATTAATAGCAAGTGATCATAATTGTTTAATAGAAAAGGAAACTTAGTTAATGATGGAAGTGCTTATTAACGTGTTTGACCTTAAGACATGAAGTCAAGTGAAATTAATATCACCAAGTGTTGAACATAAGGTTATTTAAAGTGTACATCATTTCAATCATCATAAAAAAGCAAATAAACCGGTTTGGAATTTAACTGGAGTTGAAAAACCTTTTAACTCTTGCCTACAAATTAGCAAGTACTTTAATGAGTTCCTCCACGATTGACAATTAAGTGACAGGATTTGAAAAGACACAGAAATGACTCATTTCCATCAAATTCCAGAGCAATATAATTAAGAGTTTGCTGTGTAAATATGCAAGGGTACCCTTAGTTTAGAAGCCAATCTCACAGAAATGCTTGATATGGCAGAAACAGAGAGTGTCCTAGGAATTACTATAATATCTTGGCAGTAAATGTTTTCGGGATTTAATCCTTTCCTATTAAAGTAAGTCAGCATCCAAGCCAATGAAACACCAGGAATTCTCAAGTAGCTTAATTGCTGGAAGCATGTCTAGACTGGACAGAATCTTTCTCCAAGTTCCAGTAATGGATTTAAATGTGTAGGTTTCCATGTGACCAAAACAACCACATGTCACCAGGAAAGATAACAATATAGGTTTAAGACCAACCTATTCCCAAGGATCTGTACTATATTTTTTTAAATAGCATTTTATCTTTTCAAATACATGAAAAGATAGTTTTTAATATCCACTTCTGTAAGATTTTGTATTCCAAATTTTTCTCCCCCCTCCCAGACCAAAAGAGGAGAAAACACAAGAAACAAACAAATAAAGGTGAAAATACTATGATTTGATCCACATTGAGTCTTTATAGTGCTCTATCCAGATATGGATGGCATTATCCATCTTGAGTCTATTGAAATTGGCTTGAATCACTTAATTGTTGAAAAGAGCCAAGTCCATCACAGTTAATCTTGTAGTTATTATGTATAACATTCTCTTGGTTCTGCTCACTTCACTAAACATCAGTTCATATAAGATTTTCCAGGCTTTTCTGAAATCAGCCTACTCATCATTTCTTATAGAACAATAATATCCCATGACATTCATGTATTATAATTTATTCTACCATTCCTTATTTGAAGGGCATCCACTCAATTTCCAGTTCCTTGCCACAACAAAAAAAGCTGCTATAAACATTTTTACACATGTGGGTCCTTTGCACAATTTGAGACTGCTGGACCAAAGGGTATGCACAATTTCATAGCTCTTTGGGTATAGTTCCAGATTGCTCTACAGAATGGTTGGGTAATTTCATAACTCCACCAACAATGCATTAATGTCCCCAGCTTTCCCACATGCCCTCCAACATTTATCTTTTCTGGGAATCTTAGCCAATCTGAGAAGTGTGAAATAGTACCTCAGAGTTGTCTTAATTTGTATTTCTCTAATCAAAAGAGGTTTAGAGCATTTTTTCATATGACTAGAAAACACTTTAATTTCTTCATCTGAAAATTGTCTGTTCATATCCTCTGATCATTTATCAATTGAGGATCCATTCTTTACTTTTAAAAGTCACTGGTGTCAGCTTTTGGATAATGACTTTTGAATCTTCTAAAAGTATTGTATGGGTTGAAGGATTTGCCTCATCTGATAGAAGATTTCTGTAAAGGCCTGGATAGTTAGGAAAGATAGAGAGTAGAAGAATCAGAATAGAATCACAGAGTCTCATAGTAGTAAGGGCTGATCAGAAGGCGCCTAGTTAAACCCTTCATTAAACAAGAACCTGCTATACCAGAGGCTTTAATCACATGGCCCACAAGCCACATGCAGCCCAATATGTTCTTGAAAATGGTCCAAACAAGATTAAAATGCAATCCGGAACAATTTAACAAAAGAAAAATAAAATAAAACATAGATAATATTAATATGTGGTTTTTCCGAATCAATGTGTGGCCTGAAAGGATTCTGACATATGGTTTAGTGGCCCCCAATTTACTTGAGTTTGGCACAATTGCTCCACAATATATAGAACACATGGTCATTCAAACTGTGCCTGAAGAGAATGAGAACCCCCTGTATTTCTAAGGCAGCTTCTTCTACTTTCAGATTGTTGCAGTTAGTTATTAAGAAATTACTCATTCAATATTCATTCAACAGTTATTGCTGTGCTTAAGAAATATGCCAACTAATTTGGAACTATGCCTAAAGGATTATATAACTGTGCATACCCTTTGATCCAGCAGTGTCTCTATTGAATATATATTCCGAAGAGATCATAAAAAAGGGGGAAATTACCCACATATGCAAAAAATGTTTGTGGCAGCCCTTTTTGTAGTGGCAAGGAACTGAAAATTGAGTGGATGTCCATCAGTTGGGGAATGGTTGAATAAGTTATGGTATGTGAATGTAATGGAATATTATTGTTCTATAAGAAATGGTGAGCCACAAAAGCCTGGAAAGACTTATATGAACTGATGCTAAGTGAAGTGAGCAGAACCAAGAGAACATCATAAACAGTAACAATAAAATTATGTGATGACCAAGTGTGATAGACTTGGCTCTTTTAAAAAATGTGGTAATTTAAAGCAATTCTAATAAACTCATGATGGAAAGTGACAATTATATCCAGGAAAAGAACTATGGAGAATGAATATAGATAAAAGTAAAATATTTTCACTTTTTGTTGTTGTTGGTTGTTTGCTTGCTGTTTTTTCTTTCTCATGTTTTTCCCCTTTCAATCTGATTTTTCTTGCACAGCATAATGAATATGGGAATATGCTTAGAAGAATTGTACATGTTTAAACTATGTCAGGTTGCTTGTTATCTTGGGGAGGGAAAGATGGGGGGAATTTGGAACACAAGGGTAAATGTCGAAAACTAATTTTGCATGTATTTGGAAAAATAAAATACTATTAAAATACATACATACATTTGTGTAAGTGTGTGTGTGTGATTCATTAGTCTTACTCTGTTGGCTTCTTGTGACTTCGAGGTAGCCCCCTTATAAGGAAGCTTTGCATGGTCCCATCAAGTCTGAAAGTTCTTGAATACATTCCTGGCAATCGACTGTGTGCCTGTCATCTGAGGACTTGGCTAGTTAACCTAGGGAAAGCTCAGAGCTAAAAGGTTAGAAACCAATTGATGGTTTTTGTTACCTGCAGTTTTTACAAAGAGATATAAGATGTGATTCTTATATCTTCTAATTCTTGAAGACTATAAAAGGGAGACACACAAAAATGAAGCCAATCAATCAATCAACAATCATTAAGTACCTAGGTTGTGCCAGACATTGTACAAAATGCTAAGGAAACAAAAGCAGAAACAGAATAGTTATGACCACAAGGAATTTTTGGTCTAACTGGAGGAGACAAAACATACAGCTCTATGCCTATGAGAGCATGTGAGTTCTCTAAGACAGAGCTTTGTAAACTCTTCACCTTAGAAATTTTTACATGATCCCAGGCATATAGGTACATAAAATAGGTATACAAATCAAATGTTTACTGATAAGAAATCATAATTTTGTGACTCCCACATTCAATTACAAGACCCCATATGGAGTGGGACCCACAGTTTAATAACTGGGTCCTAAGGGACATAGAATTAAGAGAAAAGAGCAGAGGAAGTAATGAAGCTTGCCGGTTAGTAGTATTGCATTTAAGGTTACCATTAAGACAAAGCCAGAGACAGAACCATATAAAGAATTTACATGTCTTACTTTAAGATCTCAGACACAAAAATCTAAATGTACAAAACTGGTTATTATTCACATTCCAAAGAGATTACTGGTTTATTATCTGCTATTTTGCAGGTGAAGAAACTGAGATTGAGAAAGAGTATCTCAGTCACTCAACAAGTATCAGAGGCAGTATGTGAATTTAAGTTTTCCCAGCTTCAAGTCCAGTACTTCTCTACCATGCCATCAATCACATTTAAAATATGATGGTTTACTAAAATTAGATATAAACAGCTTTTTCAGAAATGTGTCTACTGCACAAAATGAACTATACCTTCACTTTCAAAAAGATTTCTGACAAATTGATATAGAGTTTGATTTCAAATGTTGTGATATAGAAAATAATAGATCTCAAGGATCAGATCTGCTTGTTAAGAAAGACAGTGCCAGAGAACAATCATTTAACAGATAATTTGAGGAGGTTAGAGAAAAGATAGAAGAAAATATTGGGATACTCTCTTTAGAGCCTGAAAATGAGTGTGGGGGGGAAAGCTCTGTCCAGACATATGGCAATAGAACTTTCTTTGCCTCTCTCTGTCTGTCTGTCTCTGATTTCCTCTGTCTTTGTGTGTTTCTCTTTGTGTGTCTATCTCTGTCTCTATGTGTTTCTCCCCCATCTCATTCTCCTCTTCCCTCCTCTATTCCTCTTCCCCTTCTTCTGCTCTCCTTTCATCTCTTCTCTCTCCTGCCCCCTTCTCCTGCCCCCTCTTTTTTCTTTCTCTCTTTCTCTACTCCCTCCCTCCTCATTCTCATCTCTCTCTATCTGTCTCTCCCTTCCTCCCTTTTCTCCCCTCCCTTCTGCTTTGGTTCCTGGGTCTATCTCTATCTCTTTCTTTCTCCCCTATCTTCTCATGGTTTTTTTCTCCCTCTATTTCCTTCCCAATGTACTTATTTTCCATTTTTAGTGGAGTTTACTCACTTGGTAAGAAGAAGTGTTCTTATTTCTTCCTATTCAGTGATCTTAGAAAGCAGGGGTTCTTTATCTGCAAGTGAATCACAATTGTGTTATACCAGCAGACATGTAGAATTATAAGTAGTTTAATTTGTTCATCTTTTAACTTCTGTAAAATAATACAAGTAGAACAGCAAACACTTGCTTCCAAAAGTCATCACAAAGAATAGATAACCTCATTACTATAAAAAAAAACAAACAAAACAGAAACAAAACCAAAATGCTCAGTGAAATGGGTCAATTCAATTTCAGAAATATTTCTGAATCATTTACTTCATTCATTCATTCATTCTATTATTCACACCCTTGAAAGAAGGAACTATTTCATTTTGGGCTTGACTTTGTGTATCTACTCCCTGGCACAATGCTTAGTACCTAATGAACACATCATTAATTCTGGCAATTGAATTGGACCACTATCTGCAAAGCTGTGTGCTAGGCTCTAAGAGATATACATGGTCTCTGCCCTGGCTGGCCTCATAGAATTTATAGTCTAGCAGAAGTGATACAACATAAATAGAATGTGCAACATTATAACTACAACATAAAATGAAATGGAAGAAACATACAAAATTCTATATGAAATCTGAAGAAAAGCTCATTCCTGACTGTGGACATAGGAGAGTCTTAATTTGAGGGCAGCCTTAAAAGATTCTATCATAGACTGAGAAGTGGAAGACACAGTAGGAGTCACCAAATCCAACTCCTTTATTTTATAGATGAGGAAACCCCAAAATGGTTATGTAATTGACCCAAGGTCACCAGGAAGTATATCTCTGAGGATGGAATGAAAATCAAGGTTTTGCTAACTGGGAGCTTCTACAAAAAACAGTCTTTGTTCTCATGGAGCTCACATTCTAATGGAAGAGACAATGTGTAAATAGCCAGATACATCCAAGCTATATACAAATAGTAGATAAAAGTCAGTCTTTACAGGGGAAGGCACTTGTGCTTCCTCATCTATATATCCTGTCGGACTTTTTCACCTGAACTCCAGTTCAACATTGCCAACTAACTGCCTGTTAAGTATTTCCATCTGTATGTCACATAAACAATTGAAATTCAACTGTCAAAACTCCTCACCTTTCCCCCCAAACCTCATCTTTTCCTCCCTCAGCTTCTTCATTTATGCTACAGAAACCATTGTCCTTCTAATGATTCAGATTTTGCAACTTCAGAATAGTCCTCAGCTACTCAGTCCTCCCCTTATTACAATTATTGATTCTATTTTCACAATGTTTTTCACATGTGTTCTTTTTGAGATCTTTCTAGCTCAAGTTCTTATCACTTTCTCTATAATAATAGCCTCCTAAATGACCTCACTGCCTCCAATATCTTCCTTCTCCATTCTCCAGAGTTGACAAAAAATCATCCTCCTAACTCAAAGAAACTCAAAATGATTCACATGACCTAATGTGTAAAATAAGCACAATCAAAAGAACAATGAAAATAAAGAATATTTTTTAAAATGACAAAGTCAATGAAAAGACTGATTACAAAACCAGTAATGGTCCCTGAAAACTGATATGGAAACAGACTTGCCAATTTTGTCAGAGAGCAGTATATTGTATTTATTATCAGATGATCATTGCAGTGGGTGTTTTTGCTTAAAAGGTTTTTGTGTTAGAAAAGGGTTATGCTGGATTTAGTTTATATCTACTGGAAAGACTCCATTGTTAAGAAATCAGAAATCAACAAACATGATTTATTATTTTGTTTAGATTTAAAAAAATTAATGGGGAAGTTAGGTGGCAAGTGGGTAGAGTGTCAGGACTGGAGGCAGGAAGATCTGAGTTCAAATCCAGACTCAGACACTTACTAGCTTTGTGACCTAATGCAAGCCTCTTAACAGTTTCCTCTTACTTTTGTCATCTGTAAAATGAGCTGAAAAAGAAAATTGAAAACCATTCCAATATCTTTACTAAGAACACCTCAAAGGAGTCATGAAGAGTCAGACAAAACTGAGCAACAACAAAGAAAGTGGTGGATAAATTGTTAATGCAGATTAAAATTAAATGTGTCATGTAGTTTTCAGAGAGCTGGTTATTAAACATTTAACTAGCACATCATTGATAAAACAGAAAATTCAAGTAGAGGGAGGTGTACAAGGGGAGGAGAATCTCTCCCACCTCCTAGAAATAACAGTGATGTTAAAGAGACAAGATATACAATATTTTACCATAAAAATACAATATTTTTTTTTAAAAAATTCATCTTTTTAAAATACAGTTCTAACCTTTCCTGCTAAAGGACTTTCAGTGACTCCCTATTGTCAGCTAAGACAAATTGCATTTAGCTTTTAAAGAAGACCTGGCTCTAATCTTATCTTTTCAGGTTTATTGCATATTATCTTCCTTTATACATTTGAAATTTTGGTCAAACTGATCTACTTTTTAATTTTCTTTTTAATTTTCCTAATTGTGATGAGCCTCCTTCAGATTTTATGTCTTTGTATGACTGCTCTCCTCTATAAATATTTCTACACTTCTTACTTATAAAACACATTGTTTCTTTCAAGGCTCAAATCTTATTGCCTCCTAAGAAGACTCTCAACTGATGCCCCAAGATAGTTTCCCTATCTCCTGCAATTTGCTCAGTATCTATGTTGTATCGATTCATCTGTGTATACATTTTTCTGATTATTAGAATGAAAGTTCCTTAAGGACAAGAAAAGTGTTTTTTTTTAATTTTTTATCCATAGCATCTAACATAGTTCCTTGAAAATAGTGGTGCTTAACAAATGCTTGTGAAATGAATGAATAAAATCACTGAAAGGAGGAAGGAACTTGAGCTAATTAGAAACTGGCTATCAATTAACACCATCTCTCTGATTGTTTGACATACTTTTTGAGCTCTCTGATTTTGTGAATATTTTCTAAAGATCCTTTCCTAAGGCTGCAATAAAATCCTTACAAAATCAGCAAATGATACCTCCTATTTTAGCCAACTTCACCTGCATTGGCTTTGATAATAGCTATTCAAAAAGATTATACTCCATTCATTTCAATAGCAGTGGGCTGCCATCCTTATGTTAGGTATTACAAGTGGCTTCTACTGTGCTATAAAAACCATCTTTGTTGAGACCGTGCAAATTATCATTTTGCTATTTCTTCCCAAGGCTTCTGGGATTTGGAGCAGAGGCAGGAAGAGGTAAGAATTTGCAGGCAGAGAAAGAAAGTATTAAACGTACTTTCTGAGCTAGAATCCACCCGTGGAGGGTTAGCTGGGGTCCTGATAGAGTTTCACTCTGGATATCTTCACCTTCAATGGTAATAAACACCAGGTCCTAGAATGAGAATGATTGGCAGGACTGACTTGATATATAAAGAGTGGAGATGAATTTCTGGGATACAAAGCTTTGAATAGGGGATTGGAACCCACTAAGAAGTCATAGCTAGACCAGTCCTATCCAGCTGACATGAGCTGGGGCTCATGACTGTGAATAACCACAAGCAAAGGGGAAAAATCCATTTAAAATCTTTGGGTAGATTTGATCCCCCAAATCACATGTGCAGATTTTGCTCATATAGCCCCAATAGGGATGATACACTTATCTTAATTCTCTGAAATCAGGAACAGAAATGGAAATATTTTCCTCAGTGAAACAGTTTCTGACACTACAGCTGCTGCTATCCTACGGGTGTTTAATCCTCTGTTCTTTCTCTTAAGGTGGGGGTGGTAATCTAATTATCTTTTGGAGACAGTTTCATACAGTAATTTGTCATCCCGAGCAGTTATTGCAATGCTGAAGCAATTGTCAGTAGTAATAGAACAAGAAGGAAGCTCACGAGGTGAAGCTGACGGGAGTTTTTAAGCTATGAGTTGGCAGTGATGGGGTGATGTGATGCCCTTTATTTTCCCCAGGCCCAGAAACCAGCTCTTGAAGGAGCAACAATGCCAAATGAGCCATTTCTTTGCCCAGTGCTCTCATTGGAGAAATAGCTTCCAAAGCATCCTGTCAGACAGAGATAGACACAGGTCCAGGAGCTGCCGAATGCCGTGTCTCCAGCTTGGTATTGCAAACCACAAGGGCCAGGAGTAATTTGAAAGGCCCTTTGTGCACCACAGGGTAAGGCAGGTAACCACAAACTGCATTTTCTACAATTGCAGTAATTAATCTTATGAAAGACGTTTGTGGTAGACGGTCTTTCTACAGCTTCCCATGCGGTGAATGGTTTTCTTGGGGGAAGTATTAACCTCCTGCTGGGCAACAGAGGATGTCTCCCTGAGGATAGGGGAACACCTTTATCTTTTTTTGTTTTTTACACTTCTTTTCTTTTCCACTCAGAACAGGTCCTATTATTCTAGGGTAACAAACTTTAGCATAGAAGCCTATCACAAGAAGCTGGGATTTATATAGCACCTACTAGGTGCTAAATAATGTATTAAGCACTATTTCATTTGATCCTCACACCAACCCTGAAAGGTAGGTGTTATTATTACCCTCATTTTACAGCTGAGGAAACTGAGACAACTAAAAGTTAAGTGATGACTTGCCTAGTGTCTGAGATTAAATTTGAACTCAAGTCTTCTTTACTCTTGTCCCAGGGCTCTCTGCTGCCACTGAACTAGCATTTATAGAGGGGTTTAGTTTTCAAAATACTTTACATTTTTTATTTCATTTGATTCCCCTGGCAGGTAAGTGCTATTATTATCCCCAGTTTACAGATGAGACTTAAAGGTGCTCTGAACAATTTATGTGCTTAAAATACAGTATTTAATTGAACTAGTTTAGCGAGGACAATATCCTTTTTGTTTAAACATCACTGAAAATTGTCCTATTACGTCTCATTAGGCCACTTTCTTCATTTATTATAGAGTATAATGGACATAGTTAAAAGCTTTCTTAAATACCCAGGATACTGTTGTATCTCTAGATTTTAATTCAGAATACCAATACTAATCCATAGATAGATATAGATATGAATAAAAGATTATAGATACAAAAATTGCTTTAAATTATATATACTTATAGGTTTAGGATTAGGGTAAGCCTTGGAAATCACTAAGCTTAGCCTCTTAATGTTATATATACTAACCTGAGGCTAAGAGAATTTAAATGATTTGATTAAGGTAGTAAATGTCTAAGTTAGATTTTGAACTACGATCTTCTTTTACTCTAAGCTCAGTGTTCTCTATGAATTCTGCCAAATCAATTCAACAGATACTTAATAAGTGTCTAAAATATGACAGGTACTGGGCTAGAACTTAAAGACAGAAAGATATAATGGGGGAGGGGAAGAATTTTCTGTCCTCAAGGATGTTACATTTTATTGGAGGGCCACAGCATGTAAATAAAGAAGCATATAAAAGATAATTTGAGAAGGAAACAGATACTAAAATTTAAAGGTGTCAGGGAAAGTTTCCTATAGGCAGTAGCACATTAATTGAGCTCTGAGGAAGCTAGGGATCCTTCTTCTTGTTCTTCCTCCTTTCTCAAAGACTAATGCCATCACAAGAGTGATGACTTCTGCATGAAAGGGATTTAAGTGAGACAGAGATATGTAGCTTTAGAAATACAGATTATGTAAGGCAGAGATGAGGAAAGTGCATTCTAGGGGTGGAGGATAGTCAATGAAAGCCCAAAGTTCAAGCAGCACACAGCCCAGTTTGACTGGAATGTAAAGCACATGGAGTACATGGAGTAGTGAATAACATTCCATAAAACAGAACTGCTTTAAAAATCAAACTGAGGAGTTTGTATTTTATCCAAGAGACAATAGAAGCCAGACAAAATTTATGGATAGAAGAATGCCAGATTTGCCGTTCAAGGCAACTGAGGTGGCTTATGGAAAATAGATTGGGGAGAGAAAAGATTGGAAGCTCGGTGTCTATTTAGAAATCTTTCTTCATAGTCCTGTGAAGGGTGATGATGATTTTCGCTTCTCTACCCTCCAAATCATGCATTTATGCATTTGTTTTGTGAGTAGTCTGTATGCACAAATGTATACATGTTGTCTTTCTTTATATATTGGGGGGGTCTATGACAGCAGAGGGTGGCTTCTTTTTTCTTCTTTTTATTGTTTATTCTTATATCTCATTGCTTAGCACACAGCAGGCACTTAATAAATATGGTTGATTTATTGATTAATTGATGATGGCAAGAGGAAAGAAGAAAAGGAGACAGATGCCAGAATTATTGTGGAGTTAGAATGAAAAGATTTGGCAGAGAAAGCTTTTAGAACCTACCTTGTTTCCCATAAAGTAAATCCATTTAACATCCTTTCCTAACCAGGGAAAAAGATGTCTTTGCTCCACATCAGCCCAGGTATAATGCCTATTACCTTGACACCTCCACAGTCTGTGGGATTTTTACAGTTGTTTTTCATCCTATCCTTCACATCATCACGTGCTTTATTTTCTTTCCTGTGTGCATTTACCACGAAAGAAAAGGAGTCTTTCATCTTATCTCTGTCACAGGTTGTACTTGCTTTCCTGGCACTTCTGTCTGGATTTTATTAGTCATTTCTTGCTCCTAAAATTTCAGTGAGTTGGATGTGTTCACAAGACGGCTCGGGTATGAACCATGCTGTCCCCGGGGCAGCTACGATTGCTCTCCTTGCTTTTGTGGGGGCGTTTCTGACAATGAAATTATATTTTTCCCCATGGGATTGGCTCTGCCAACATTGACATCCTGGGAGTTCTGTGAACTTGGCCTCTCTGAAGGTGAGTCCAAGAAATTGTTCACCTGGGATTTCATTATTGTTTATAAAATTCCAGTTCCTGATCCAAAAATTCACCCACTTTCCATTCCAAACCAACACAAGAATTTCATAGATTCTGACAGAAGTCGTTCCAAGCCCAATCATTTGGCACAAACTTAGCCTTGGACTTTTTTGAAAGACAGAACAAAATGAGAAGGGGAAAAAACCCAACAACAAACAAACCTGAATGCAGAACAAAGAAAGGAACAAAAAGCACAGTTACAAGAGATTGAATTTGGAGCCTTAAGACCTGGATTCAAATCTTACTTCAAACACTAACAGCTGTGTGATCCTAGGCAATAAACCTTTCTATACCTCAATTGTACTATATGTAAAATGCAGAAATTGGAATCAAAGGTCTCTAAAGTGCCTTCTGAGAACCAGGAGATCATTATACATGGCAACAGCAAGACTATATGATGATCAATTCTGATGGACATGGCTCTCTTCAACAATGAAATGTTTCAAACCAGTTTCAATTGTTCAGTGAAGAAAGCCATATACACCCAGAGAGAGGGATATGAAATGTGGACCACAACATAACATTTTCATGTTCTCTATTGATGTTTGCTTGCATTGTGTTTCCTTTCTCAGATTTTTTTTTCTTGTAGATACGATTTTTCTTGTGGAAATATGTATACATATATTCGATTTGTCAAGTATTTTAACATAATTAATATGTAGTGTATTTCCTGCCATCTAGGGGAGGGGTGGGGACTAGGGGGGAAAATTTGTAATGGAAAGCTTTGTAAGGGTCAATGTTGAAGAATTACCCATACATATGTTTTGCAAATAAAAAGCTTTAATTTAAAAAATAAAGTGCCTTCTGGCTTAAAATCTATGATTCTATTAACTTTGCTGAATGTTGGGTAGAAAACAGGACTTTTGGTAGACAAACAACCTTTTTGAAAAAATGTCTGCTTGTGTTTAGAGCATTATACATTAGGGTATGAAGACCAGGTCTGGCAGTGGCTTGATAACACATATATTCTAGATTCTAGAAAGGTATTAGGAAATCTGAGCTGATGAAACTTAAAGGAAATGAAATAAAGGAAGTGAAAGAAGAAGGTAATATGAAGATACCCAGGATTTTGATCCCTCCCTCCCCCAAGTTCAGAGCAAAGATTTCGATCCATTCTCAAGGTAGTTAGGAATGACTCAATTTAAATGTACATGACATGACACGATCTGATTATGAGGGAATAGAATGGAATTTAAATCTAATTTAAATATGACCAAAACAAGTTACTTTGAGTAATTCAGTATGTGCCTATTGAATATCTTCTCCTGTAGACAAAAAGAATTCAGTTATAGTTCATAATCTTCTTCTATACCCCACTTTCTTGGAAATGTTAATGTACATATTGATAGCTCTAAGAATATCCTAACTTCCCAGGTTCTCCACATCTTTACCAATCAATCAATAAACATTTTTGAGAGCTTATTATTTACTTATTATTGTGAAAGGGATTAGGAATACAATAAAAAAGGTGAAATGGTCTCTGTTCTCAAAGTGCTTAAATATTTTATTAGAGGGATAACATATATACAGATTATATTTCCAATTAATATAAAGTCATTTGATTAGAGGAGGCAATAGAAAGTGTAATATATATATATGTATATATGTACATGTATGTGTATGTGTATACACACACACACATACGTATATATAGGTACTGGGAATTCCAAGAGGTAGAGTGGGGAAGACAATATCTTCAAGGTATAGGGGACATCCTATGCAAAGGAACAGAGATGAGAGGTGGAGAAGCACATGTGAGGAAAGGCAAGGTGAGTTTGACTAGATTGGTCTTCTCTCAGTTCTCATTCTTAATGACTTCTCTGTAGGGTCTGTCATTTTTGACCATTCCCTCCATCCTGAGTTTTCATGACCCTATCTCCTATTTATCTGACTGCTTCTTGGTGTACTCTGTTGAATCATCATCCATGTCTTGTCCCATATACATCAGTGTGCAGGAGGACCATCCCCTGATCCCTTTTCTCTTCTCTCTATATTCTGTTGGTGATCTCACAAACTCCTACAGGTTCTTTGCAGTTGACTCCTGAATTTATATACATAGTTATCCTCTTTATTGCATCTAATCTTGAGATAGACATCTTCAGCTAGATATTCTTTTTCCCTTCAATAATATTTTATTATTCCAAATATATGTAAAGATAGTTTTTGTAAGATTTCCAAATTTTTCTACCTCCCTTCTTTAATTCCCCCTGCTCCAAGATAGCTAGCAATCTGATGTTAAATTTGTAAAATCCTTTTAAACATATTTCCATATTTGTCACGTTGTACAAGAAAAATCAGTTCAAAAGACAAAAAAAAAAACTATGAGAAAGAAAAAAACAAACAAAAATCCCCCCAAAGGTGAAAATACTATGCTTCAATTCATATTCAGTTTCCACATTCTCTTTATGGGTGTGGATGGCATTTTCCATCCCAAGTCTACTGGAATTGCCTTGGATCACTGCATTGTTGAAAAGAGCCAAGTCCATTACAGCTGATCATCACATAATCTTGCTGATACTGTACACAATGTTCTCTTGGTTCTGCTCATCCCATTTAGCATCAGTTCATATTAAGTCTTTTCAGGCTTTTCTGAAATTAGCTTGCTCATCATTTCTTATCGAACAATAATATTCCATTATATTCATATACCACAACTTATTCAGTCATTCCCCAAAGTAAATGGGCATCTACCCAATTTCCAGTTCCTTGCCACTACAAAAAGAGCTACTACAAACATTTTTTCCACATATGTATTCTTTCCACATATGTATTCTTTCCCCTCTTTTTTGATATCTTTGGGATATAGACCCAGTAGTGACACTGTTCAGCTACACATTCTAAAAGCATCTCGAATCAAAATGTCGATACCAGTACTTCTTATCTGTCTCCAGAGTTAACCTCTTATCATTCCTAAAATTTCTATTTCTATTGGGGTAACTAGTATCTTTCTAGTAATCCAGATTTGTGATTGTGGAGTCATCCTCAATTCTTTCCTCTCCCTCAGCCTTTCTATCTAATCAGTTATTAAGTCTTGTTGATTCTATGTTTGTAACATCTCTTCCATCTTTTAATTTTCTCTACTAACATAGGTACACTTATAGAATATATATTTATGAACTTTTGCCTTATTACCTTATTAGCTTTTTGCTGGTTGTAATAAACTCTTAAGCGATCTCCTTATATCCAGGCTCTGCTCTCCAATTCATTCTCAACATATTAATCAAAATTATATTCCTAAAGTACATGTCTGACCCCATTACTCTACTTAAAAACCTTCAATAGCTTCCTATTGCCTCTAGGAGAAAATACAAACTCCTGGGTTTGGCTTTAAAAATCCTTCATGATCTGACTACAACTTGTTTTTTACATTACTATGTCTCTTGAGTTACATTGTAGTCAGTGTCATATTTGATGTTTCCTATTCATGACATTCCATCTTCTATCCCCTGCACTTTGGCACTGGCTGGAAGCATTTCCTTCTTTCACTCCCACCTTTTAATATCCCTAGTTTCCTTCAAGACTGCTTAAATATCACCTTTTACACAAATTCTTGCTTTATCCCTTCCCTTAATCCCCATTATCAGTGTTCTACTTCTTTGAAAATTATATTGCATTTATTTTCTATATATTTTGTATTATTTATGCACAAGTTATTTCTCCCCAGCAGAACATAAACTCCTTGAATATAGGGAAATTTATTTTTGTCTCTGTATATAGTACATAGTGATCACTTATTGATAATCACTGACCTGAATAACTGTCTAGACCCCAGTTGGATAAAAATAAAGCATTAGACATGATCCTTTCCTTGAAATTTATTATTATTATTATTATCTTTTGAGGCTTAATATTACTCAGACTGAAGGACAGCAGTTCTGACCTGCTCTGTTTCTGATCAGGTTCAATTCAGCCTCCCACTGTTCCCTAAGATTCCCCTTGGTGCTGGACTCACTATGGACACTCAAATGGCTCTAGCCCTAATTGCAGTTCAGAATTCCTGAACTCAAGTGATCCTTCAGCTCCAGCCTTTTAAATATCTGAACTACAGGTATATGTCACCATGCCTGGTCAAATTAATATTGGCAATCCTCGGTTTGCTTTCAGTTACTGTTTGTTTTCCCAGTACTTAGTCAAGTCTTGTGGAGCTCTATTTGGCACTTCACAAATCCTTGCTAAAGCTTTCAAAGACTTCAGGACTCTGATCAATGCAATTCTATACCAAAGGTCCAGGGGACTGAAGAGGAAATGCACTACCTATCTCCTGCCAGAGAGATCACTTAAAATACAGAAGAAAACACAGTTTTGCCCATGGACAGTAAAGGAATTTGTTTTGCTAGACTATGCTTATTTGTTATGAGGCTATTTTTCGTTTAATTGTACAATAGAAAGGGAGGGGATGACAATACAAAGGAGACATGATAAATGTTTATAAAAATACATGAATAAAAGAACAAAGTGTTAACAATTCTGGTTTAATTGGCCTTTCTCTGCTTTCCCCATCACTTCACATCTAGAAAATAAATTAACTGTAAAGGGATAGATGCTATGGGTATGCATGTGTTTTTAAGAAGGCCATATATCTTTTGAAATCTATTTAAACCCATGAATGACAAGTTGAGGTGAATGATCTGAAAAACCCCATTCAATTCCCAAATGTTATAAATATAGGTATTTATGAAGAGTGAAGGAAATGAGGAAGAAAAAACATAATTAGACAAGAAGACAGAAAGAAAAAGACTCCAGCAATCTTTTTTTTTAAAAAAAGAAAACAATGTTTATTAGGATATTCTGGGGGTGGGGAAAGGTGCTATGTACAGTTTGTAGTGCATGAGCAATATACTAACAGAAAATTCAAACATCACAACTTCCATAGTCCTTATTTCCAAACTAAATCCTCTTCCTTGGGTATTGGCAATAAAGTACCTAGTGAAATGGCTGTCAGGCGACTTTGTACAGTATAACAACCCCAGGGAAATGTACAGTGTTCCTTAGTACAACATAGATAGAATATACACACAAGAACAGGGGAAGCATATAGGGTCCTCCAGAAATAGAGGTACTTGGTCAGTAGGTGGTCTAAAAGAAATAGCAGAAACAAAAGCAATGAATAAGCCCCAGTTTGTAGGCTCTGCTCACTGTGGACATTGGAGACAGCACCTCCAAGCCATGCCCCAGCTCTGCTGGAGGTGGGAGCAAGTGGGGATGCCATCATAACGCAGACCCAGTTACAATTTCTTATCTCATCTCCCTGCACCAGAGTTCTTGCCCAACTGGTACCATACAGAACAGAAACACGGACATACCCCCAAATAGAGGAGATCCAAAAACATCTTTTGAGAAGGAAGAAAAAAATGTCCTTGATACCTCACATGACTTCTCAACATGAGCTGGATTAAAGAGGGATAATTGTTTCAGTATTGAGGGATCATGCACACACCACTTTGTAAACCCCATATTAAGCAAAAGTAGTGCCAGTAGGTCTTTGGCAGATAGGAAAGGAGGGGAGGGAAAGGATTAAATAGTTGAGAAATTGAAACTCTCCTCTCATCCCTCCCTGTCCCCTCCCTGGGCTTTGTTTCTCCTGAAGCGTTTCCTTCAGCACTCTTAAAAGGAATCATTTATATCCAGGGGAAAAAGGCATAATAGAGTATATCCAAAAACTGCCTGATTAGAGTGAGACCACAGCCAAACAAGGCAGAGCAATCTGGGAGTCGGTCCACCTTGATCAGTTTCCTTTCCTGCATTCAGAAATGCCTCCAGAGAAACGGAAACAGAAAGCCAAATTCCAGATCAAGCCCACTTTGCAAGCCAGGGAGGAAACACAGGTTTCCCATAACCCTGCCTCATGTGCCCATTCCCACCAGCTGCAACTCGAGGAGCATCCTATTGTGAGCACTGCTAAGCCTTGGAGCTAGATGCCAACACACTGATGGGAAAGTGAGCGCCAGGTGAAGACCTGGAGCAATGACCAGAGAGCCCTTGACTGACAACCCTCAGTCACTTCCAAGAGGCTGGCCACCTTCCCACCTCCCTTATAAATCTAGGCTATCTCTTTACCTTGTCAGCACTTTTTAAACTTAATTCTTAGTATTCTAGGTCCAAGTTGAGTCTCTGAACATCAAACAGCACCATTTCACAGCTCTGGGTTTGCAGCCACTTTAATCAAAATTTATTTTCCTTTCTCAGGTTTTCCCTTATATGCTGCCTTGCACTGGACAATGGGAAAAAAAGTTTTCTGATAAAATCGCTTCCTGACTATTACCTTATGGCTTCAGCAGCTCCACTGGCTTCTGGGCTTGGCAGAGTTTGTATTTCCCAATGGCTCAGGAGAGTGATTCAGGGGTTGTTGTGGCTGCCTTCACTTTAGGTTCATGGTTAAGGGCAAATTTGATTGCCCCGTTCTGTGTTTGCCTGTAATAGGCGAGTGTCTGTGGCTGGCAAGCTTGTTGGATTTTCTCTCAGAGACTCGGGCTAGGAAAAGTAAGTTCATAAGGTAATTATAAAGGGAATTTAGTGCCTGTGCAAAAGGCCAGCAAAGAGACATTTGCCCTTCTTTGCCCATGGGCAGCTTCCCCTGTAACTCAGCAGTCATGAGGTTCAGGAGGGAATCAAACTTCCAAAGCTATAAGCAAGCTTGCTTGCTCTATTTCTCTTCCCAACTGGAGAGATAGTCACCTGAATTATGGATATTATCCCTGCCCATCCCTTGGAGGTCTTGGGGGAATGAGGTTCTTCTTCTTCTTTTTCCAGACTGCTCTGAATTTAATCACATGAGTTAAAGATGAATAGCTTTGCAGATTATGTCCTCAAGACTCAATCCCTGCCAGAGACTGAAAGCACCTTTAAACTGGCACTATTCCACGTAATATGGGGTATACAAAGGAAGTCAAGCTAGATTGACTTCAAGGGTCTCAGATCTCATCCCCCCATCTATAAATCTCCCCAACCCACTTCTCCCATCCCACCGAGTTTTGTACTTCAATGGATTGGTGGACCTCAGGTGGAAAAATTCAAAATTCCAACATAGGAGCTCAGTGCAAGCTGGAGAGTGCAGGGGTGTTTAATGATTTTTCTTTCTACGATCCAATAATTTCTTGCAAAGAGCAGGGTCACAGAGAAAGGAGAATTTGGAGAAAAGGCACACTGTGTGTCCAAGCCCATAAGAAGAAACATCATCTGATTCTCACCCAAGTTGCCTAAGCCAATCATCTTCCACCATGGACAAAAAGGAAGTAAAGGAATCTGTCTGGGTCAGGAAAAAAGGTCAAACCAGAGAAAGTTCCTATTTGAGCTGGCTATTGGGCTTGGCAGCTGCCCTTGGCAAAAATGAATTCCACATGGCAGCGTGACAGGATGCTGCTATTGGCACCTGCTGGAAGTGAGCAGCCTCAGTCACAGCTGCGCTGGTCAAATGAGCTTAGAGACCTTCAGAGACCAGGACCTTGAATGAATATTGGGATGTTCCATTTTCCCTAGTCTGCTGAATTAAACATGGCTAAGGCTTGCTCTGTTCCCAAGGTGCCACAGGATGGACAACATTCTCGAAGATTTCAGGTCTGGGAGTGTTCCATTACTTTTCTGATAATGTTAAGAGCTACCTCCCTTCAGACATCCGTTGCAGTCATTAAGAACCATCTTGAACCAGTTCATTGATGTGATTTGCCTAGTTAGGATTTTAGGGTCAATTTCCTATCTTGAGATGATGTATGTATGGGAAAGATGGATTATAGAGTTTATGTGTTTTACTCCTGAAAAGAGATGGCAGACAGGCTTTGGGAAAGCCAAGGCTAAGCATGAAAAAGGGTTCTGGTATTTGTTTGATTAGGAGTAAATTTAGAGTTAACACAAGAAGAGAACTGTGGGGAGGGGGAAATTAAATTAAGCCAATAGGGGAAATGGAAAGGGGAAGACAGCAAATCAAGTAAATGACCAGAAAGGCCAATGACCAATTTCAGAAGAAACAAAGCAAATCTTTCAAGATGAAACATCATGGGGAGTTGACTGATTTTGCATCCCATAGTGCACATCCCATTAACAAGGCAGTTTCTGCCAATTCTATGGTTTAGATGTTTTATGGAAAAATGATCATGAGCTGAGCCAAATCCATTTGGACTGAAGCATAAGCACATAGTTCAGGGATTCTGCAGTGGAGAATCATGAAAAGAACCTGGCAAATTGGTCTAAAATACCTGGCATTTGAGGAGTAAAGCTGCCTATATCCACCAGTAAAATCTGAATGAAGCAGGCAAAGATAAGAGCTATCAGTTACTACTTGGGGACTATCTTGGGAGTGAGGAGGAAAACAAAAAAATAAAAATTGAGATTATAAAAATCTACAAACAGAATTGATTTTTGTTTTATCTTAAAAGATTGGAAACAAGAACAACTAACCCTAAATTTACCAGTTCTTTCTTTATATCTTCCTCAAAAGGACTTTTCAAAGAAGCTAACTCTCCCTCTATTTTGTTGGATAGAAGCTGTCAACTCTAAGCAATGAGAGATACCATCACAGGTATGTAACTCTGCCAGCCATTCCAGGGTTCCATCTTGATGCTTTCTCCTGTCTTAAAAGTTTCTTTTTCTTTGGTAAATGCTATGCCTTACCACAGAACTCTTGGAATAACTTCAATTTACTTTTGCTGGTGCTCTGATCATCTTCAGGTTGTTTTTTTGACAAGTACTATAAATAATTATTATTTATTCACTTTGAATCCAGAAGATAGGTTCTTGGTCTTGTTTATCCTTACCAAACATCACAGAGATAAGATAGATAATGTTCAGAAGGAAGTTTATGAAAGGGGCTAAGAACTAGATGGTAAGGAAATTTATAAGTCTATTTTTTTTAGTCAAGTGGTTTTTTCTACAATGTAGTTCACTGATTCAAATAAGTGGTATTTGCCTGTCAACATGAATGAGAATTTATTTTTTAAAAAGCTTTTCTTCTGGGGCTACTTTTTCATAATCAACAACAGAAATCCATTTAAAGCTGGAATTTAAGAAAAGATTTTGCTAATTATATCAACTCCCACTGCTCCCACATCTTTTCTCCCCCTCCCCTCAAGTACTCACACTGATTCAAAAGTGTTCCAGTTTTCCCACTTTTCCTTGTTCAGCAGATGGAGGGTTTAGGAAGGAGTATCTGATTTAGAGCAGAAAGTAACATGTGGGGCCTAGGATGTAATGAAGACTACCCACTCTCTGTGTGCATTTAAGATAGAAATTGGTCTTAATATAGACCAAATTAAAGGTGACAGTTCTGAAAGGGGCACTGCACAGTCATTTACAAACTCCTGGACAAGGGATCTAATATTCTCTGCTAACTTCAAAAGAAAAATTTTAATATAATTTAAAATAGAAACCACCCAGTCAAACAACTATGCAATAGAGACGCAATTGTTACTCTTAACCAAAAATATTCTCTGTGATTCTTGTCCTAGATTTCTATTAGTGGTTTGGACAAAACAGATATGGTAAAATAGGCATATGGTAGCATTTTATAACCCCACTTTACATTGTGCACTTTTTTTCCTTTATGTGCTATAATCAAGACATTAAAAATTGGTTAAATAAAGTCAATGTCGAATTGGACTGTGCTTCTAATTCTTTTAGCAGACTTGTTTGTTTTCTTTGTACCAAAAAGGGCAGTGGGACTTTCTGACATTGGAACAGATCCTAAATGTTTATTAATTGTTTGAAATCAGCCTCATCCTAGAAACTTCCACTGTACTTAGTCTTAGAATCAACTGCTACTTCCCATATTCCAATGGCTAACATTCATATTCGGTGAATCCAAAAAATACATAAGCTAAAAACTAAGAGACGGAACACTTGGATTTTCCAGGCCCTTTTCTGGTCAACATTCAATGGACACAAAAAATCAAAAACAACTACATCATTTGCTTATTCAAGAGTTGGTGCAAATATTAAGTGTTGACAAGGTTACTGTGTTAAGCTGACATCACTCATGTCAAATTCATCTAGAAAGAATTCATCCTAATCTCGACTGGCTTAAGAACTTCAATAAAAGATTGGACAACTGAAAATCCATTCCCACATCCTGCTTGTTTAATAAGCAATTTATTTTCAAATTAAGGATTTGGAAACTAGAATATGCTTTCGGCTTTGAAGAAAAACAAGAACTTTCTTGTTGGTGATAGATGAGGCTTTTCAAAATATAATTTATGTCTGTTTTATATCCATGAGCTTATTACTGAAGGCGACCCTTGTTAGATCTGATAACTACCATTTCCTCTTTGGTCATCTGAAGCTAATTAGAGCCGCTGTTTACAGCAGAAGTAATCAATAGCGTTTTATAGTGGCCTACACTGCATCAGACCCATATGTAATTAGCAGAGAGTAGATACAGAGATAGCATAATTAAAGCAAAATATGTTCTTTAAGTGATATTTACTAATTGTTAGCCTTCCTGATATTTCAACACACTTAATGTGCTCATTCCAAGTAGTATGTTTAAGAAAGTTTTGAGAGATGAGATAGGCTTTATGTTTATCAAGTTTTTCTTAAGATTATTTGTTACTGAAGAATGTTGGCAATTACACTTAGAAATATGTATTCAAAAGCATTTGTGTATGAATATGCTTCTAACTCAGTTATACTTAAAAGACGAGGTCTTTTCCTTGATTGTACAGCAGACGTTTCTTCTTATTTCTCATTTTACACACACAAACACACACACACACACACACACGTATATATTCCCTTTCAGTAATTCCATCAGCACTCTGGAGGAAAATAACAGCAAACCTAGGAGGGGAAGGGAGGCCGATGTAATGTTAAGATGATGCACAGCAAATGTGGATTTCTTCCTCAAAGCCTTGCTGCCGAATTCAAAAGAAAACTTCAATTTATCAGCATTACATCAAAGAGTAATGCTATTATTGAGTTTACTCTGTCTAGAGGGGTGCACATTTCTACACATGCATCGGAATATATCTTGGATCTAATTTATCTCCAAAATAGCCAGGCCTCAAAAACAAATTTTAGAATTGTAACTAAATTAAGAATTATGGAATAGAATGGGTAGATCTACAGACCCAATATTTTGCCAACAGTACTCAGCTTTTCTCTACATTGAGGCAGCCCTGTAGTTGGTCTCTATTTTTATCCTTGTCCTGCACTGACAGAACAATCACTATGGACTCAGTACATTACAATGGGAGTTTACTTGAAGACCCTAAAGCCAACATAATGGACCCTTTGCTTTAAATGGTGGAGGGATGGGGGGAAGAGATGCAACTCGATAAAACTCGATTACTGTGGATCATTTAGACAAAACTGCTTGTAAGAGTAACTAAGCAGTCACAGTCAAGAATAAAGACAACCCTCAGGAAAAGAACTGTGCAGATGCTTAAAGGATGGGGTAGAGAATTTCGCCTCATCCAATGAAGGCTGTCCTTGTTAAGGGAAACAAAACCAGAACCATTACATTATGTGAACTAGCAATGCAGCAATTAGCCCTAGACTGTTTTGGAACTGGCCAATATTTTCCCCCTTCAGATGAGGCTTCTAGCATCTACTTCTATGAATGGCCAATGATTAGCCTTAGGATTCTGTTTCCCCCCGTTCCAGTCTACCATAATGTGATGCAGAGCTTTCTGAAAAAGCATAAGGCTCCTAGAATTCTGCTTTTAAGGAGTTATATTTATAGTGTTACTAATATAGACAGATAAAACAGTTCTATGAGAGGGAAATGAACTCCATGTATTTTGTATTAAACCAACAGTAAAAAATGGGGATAGTATTATTAGGTCCAAAATATAGAAAGCCAACATTTGAAACCATTTAGTAAAATTTGTTTCTATATATAATCTCATAAATGTAAAGATTATTAGAGTTAAGCTTCCATTATGTCTGACTCTTGTTAGTTTAAGGAATTCTCACCCATATAAGGCTTAGATGAGTGTATTTATATGATTAACATACCATTAGCAAGTTGCAAACTCCCACCCCCCACTTTTTATGACATCATAACTGAGAAACATACATTACATCTGTATGTGACATATCATATTTTAGCAGGAGAGAATGTAAAACCACTTAAGAGTTCATAAACATTAAGGAGGAAGATGCTAATACATTTAGAAAGCTTAACATCAGTAGCAGTCTATGAGAAGAAATGTTTTCATATCCATTCTTGGTGAGAACCTTTACGCGGTGGCAAAAAACTGGCCTCCCTGTTAGTCTGTTGTTCGCTTAATTTGAAACCAAGGCTGTTCAATGAAATAGGGAAGATATTAGGAAAACAAACTTAGTCCTTTGCAAATAAAGGCCAGGGTTAAAACCATTAAAAAAATAATAACAATAAAAGCCTGTTTGTTTTATAGCCAAATTTACATACTGTCTTCTCTTTAAAATACAGCATGCTCAAAAGCCTTTTGGGTTTGGAATGTGCACTGCATCAAGTATTCCACAAAGGTCCCTAAATATCACAAGAAGCTTTCTTTAAAAAGAAAAAAAAAATTCCAGTTGAATGAAACTCTTAGCAGACTGCTTCAACTTAGCTCCTAAAACTGGAATTCAGATAGACAACAAAGAACAGGAAACGGCTTTTTTTGTTTTGTTTTGTTTTTTAACATGTCCATATGTGGTTGTTTTGTTTGTTTGTTTGTTAATAGGGCTACAATGTTTCTGCCAGACTTATGGACAAGAAGGTCTTCAGTGCAGTGATGGTCAGGATCAGCAATTTGCTTAGACTCCCACTTGTAGGCGCAGCCACTGAGTCGGAGGCCATTTGGCTGGAGCCCCCAGCTCTGTCTTTGTCAAAATCCCGCTGTAAAAGAGGATATTTTGTAGTCAGTCATCTGCTAAGCAGTTTCCTTTTACCAAAGTGCATTTAAATCTAACTTGGTTTTTACCATATTCCTGTTGCTAATCACAACGGATCTTCAGTTTTTCTACACAAAGGTTAATTAGCAGCAAAATTCAAAATATGGGGACAATGAAACTGGTTATCTGCTTTATCACCATTATAGAGTCTGTTAAGCCAATGATTCTCTGACTAATGCACTGCTTCAGAATCAATTTAGATGAAAAGAGATCAACTGAGAAAGTTTCACATCTCTGTGGGCTTGGACTTTTTCTTTAAACTTTCTTTTTTCCATCACTGGTGTTCACTTATACCTTGCATGAACTCTATTGTTACCAGTTCACCCAATGGTGATGGAAAGGAGTATGATGCCAGAGAAGCCCCATTTATCTCCTAAAATGCTAATATAAGCTTTCAGATTCAAAGAATTTAAGAGATTCAGCAAGATTTGGAAACATAGGACATGAGTTCAAATACCAGCTATAACCAAGGTGAATTTCTATAAGTAAAATTCTCTTGAGGTCTCAGTTTTCTCATCAGAAAAATAAGGTTAGACTAGACAATCTCTTTGATCTCTCCTAATTTTAAGTTTATGGAGCTATAAATCATCTATTTCAGTCCTCAGTTTTCCAGGTGAGATTTGGTGGGAAGAAAAGGCTTCTATCTCAGGTTGTTGTGGATGAAGTTAACAATAAAAAAAATGCTATTAAGAGGGATTTTAGACATCCTCTAATATGTTTCTCATTTTAAAAAATGGGGACACTGCCATTATTTTCTTAAGATCACTCATCAAAGCAATGACAGAGTAAGGGGTTACAAAATCCTAGGTCCCTCAGGTTCCAAGCACAATGTTCTTGTACTTGTTTAAATTAGTCCTAGGACCCTAGGATTAGCCTTAGCTAAAAGAACTCATTCTTATGGCATTCAAGCAATTTTTTCTTAAAATGGATGCTAGCAGAGACCTTAAGGCACAATCCAGGAGAGAATACCATCCTCTTGCTTTTTTCTCCTTCTGATGAGAGGCTAGAGGCTGTTATGGCAGCCTAGTCTTCCCACCCATGTGTCATGTGTACCTCTAACCCCAACTGCCACAAATTCAAATAAATCTAATCTTTGTCCCTCAATCTGGCAGCTCAAACTGGCACTGGAATCACCTTAATGAGGAAGATCTTCCAACACTCATCAGGTAAAGAGGTAAGCATTCAATTATCACTTATCTGATGATGCATGTTTGATTTTCGTGTACTAAGTGGGGAGTGATTTATGTGGCTGTCAATTTACTTATCAAAAGCAAGCACTCTGTCATCCTTTAAGTTCAGGCTTGCTAAATCCCGCAATTCCCCATCCTTACATATTATGCTTAATAGTCACAACTATAATTACCCTGTAACCTGCATAATCAGGTATTTATGTGTTGTTTCCATGTAACTGAGACTCAAAAGCAATACATGGTATTTACCAGGACACCATAAGAATGGATCTTTATATTGACAAAACTGTCGTCAAAAGGGCTCCAACAGCTCCAGCTTTTTATGTAGTGAGCTCAGAGCACCATTTCTCCTCAAAAGATGTCATGACAGGTGGCTTGCTTTGAGTGGAGAATGAATGCAGGTTCTCTTCATCATTCTACCCAATGGGAGCACTGGAGGCCATGTACTCTAGTCCCCAAAATTAGTAAAAGCAAAATCTAGTTCATAGAGTGCTTACATCAGCCAGGCAGAGGTGTGGATTTCCTGAAGCGTTGGATTTTAACTTCTGTGCCTGAGGAAAGACACAAAAATAAGATAGGTTGGTAAAAACAATGTAAATTTAGTCATCTAGTGGAGATTATTATTTTATTTTTTATAAGTTTATAGTGGGCCACCCTGATCACTGTCTTTCTCCAAGAAGCTAAATCTCAGGAAGGGCCATTTCCCATCAAAAGCAGAGACTTCTAAATACTAAAGTAAGCATAAAACCCCTTATTTACTACATATGGCACCAGGGCCTTGGAGGGAAGAGAGGGATAAGCTGCTCATGATGAGTAATGAGGCTGGAAAAACAGAAGTACAAGGGAGCTCTCAGGCTACTCCAATTCCTCCACGAGGAAGTCCAAGCACAAAGGAGAGCTCATGATTTGTTCAAGGTCACACAGGTAATTAGTGGAGGAACACATTATCAGCACCTAGGTTGTTGGAGTCCCTTATGCCATATTAAGAAGCAATGTGTCTTAACCTGTACCAGGAAATATATCACCTTTTCTGCCTGTAAAAGATCCCATCAGCTACTATACCCCTACCCTGAACCCCCTCTATACTCTCTCCACCCTAAATACTCCCTGGAATAAAAAGAAAAAATGTTCCTGGTTTGAAAAAGATAGTAATTAAAAGAGATGATAAGTTTACTCCAAATTTGGTCAAAATTTCTTTATTTTAATATATGCTAATATTACAGAGATCTCACTTACTGGTCAATTAGATTCTGCCCTTCTCCCTCTCCCCTGCAGGATGATCAGGTCACCCTTGACTACAGTAAAATATAAATGAATTACCCAAGTAGCCACAAAGGCAATGCAAAGAAGAAATAACAAAATTATGACAGTTACTTTGTCTTCTTCTGTGTTCCATTGTTTTTTGTATATCCATTTCTGATTCCCTCAAATTACTTAATTGTTGAAACATTTATATAAATGGCCAACCCTCTCAATAAACTTTATTTTCTCCTTGGTTTCTTCGCAGAGCTAGAATCCCTGCAGGTACGTGTGTGTGTGTGTGTGTGTGTGTGTGTGTGTGTG
>JAJPUD010002410.1:25308-38032 GCA_023553655.1 Myrmecobius fasciatus | reverse complement strand
GAGAGAGAGAGAGAGACACAGACAGCCAGAGACAGACAGACACACAGAGAAAGTCAAAGAGACAAAGACACAGAGACAAACAGAATCAGAGGGAGACAAAGAGACAGAGACAGAAAGAGAAGGAAGAAGAGAAAGAGGAGAAGGAGAAGAGAAGAATGGGTTAGAATTCTGATAATTTGATTGTTGCTTATTTTGGCTCTACCACTAATTGCCCAATGCAAACTACTTCTCTAGACATCAATATTATTTGTATTGTATAAGAGCTGGATTAGGCTGAGTTTTTTTTTTTCCAGTTTTACCGTTCTGTGTGTGTTTTTTTTTTGTCTTCCTCTGGGGATTAATGTTTTCACTGCTCAAATTTAGGATGTTAGGGACTGACCAATTCAATTCAACAAACATTTACCTTAAGTTTTCCTCAGGGTTGGTTCCTGACATTGGGGGAATATAGATGGAAGACAAAACGATTTCTGTCCTTTGGTAGCTTGTAATTTAGGAGTGACGGTGAAACAAAAAAGGGAGGAAAGCTAACTACAGGATGACTAAAAGAGTTCCTTGATGTCAACAAGTCCAAAGCTTGCAATTGTATAGCTTGTTGGCAGTTTTCAACATGATCTCATGTATACTGTCTCTGATCTTAAAGACTGCCTTAGATGGAAAAAAAGAAGATACTATCATATTCCATTTAAAGAAGAGTAAACATACAAAGGGAAGTTTAGTGGCTTACCAAAAGTCATACAACTAGCAAAGGCAAGATTCTAATCCAGGCCTTTGTGGTCCAAGGTATTCTCTCCACCACCACCATCACTAGACCACAATAACTTCTCTTAATTATCAGTAATCTTTTAATTTGAAGAGTTATAAGGGACAATAAACCTGCAATAGCAAATCACATCAGTCTAGCCCTTTAAACTCCAACTTATAAATAAGTCTAATAAAAAGCCCAGAGTATAAACAGGGATGTCAGTTTTCTGACACTATTGTGACCAAAAAATTATTAGCTAATGAAGTATTGAGCCTCCTCACTGGTAATCCTGACCTTTATTCCACCAGTGTACAAAAGGCATCCAATTCAGGACTAGTAGGGTAAACCTATTTCTAAAAATTACACTGGAAGAAAGCCAATTGTCAAGAATCCATTTTTGCATCAAGTTCAAGGAATACTCTGTGAAGTTACTCCTAATGCTACCTGAAAAGTGTCAAAATCTCTAGCTGTATTTGCATATGTCAGTCTTGAATATGAAAATTAAACCTTTAGACATGTATTATGAGTAAAGAGAAGTTAAGCAGATTTCTGTTAATAAAAGGTCATTAAAGGTTGCATAAAATCAGAAAGGTAACTCGAAGAAAAAATGGTACTCTACATAATATTCTACATTTAAAAGAGATTAGTCTAACTGGGCTATTACCTACAGAAGAGACTATATAGAATTTTAAATGTTTATTTATGCTTTTAAGTGTAATTATATCCAGATATTAAAATGCTCACTAAAACACTGTTCTCTTCTTTTCTTTTGAGACCATAATCTATAAAAGACATATCCTTCCTGAGCACTCTGAGAAAACTAATAGAATGAGACCCTAAATCATACAGATGATATGTTACATTTTATAAATAGCACTTAGGGAAGCATTTTATTTCTAAGCTGTATCTTCCTTTTGCTACCTTAGGTCAACTGGGATTCAAAGTCCTTAACTATAGGTATCCGTCACAATTAACAATCAATCAATCACAAGCATTCATTATATTTTTATTATGTAATCAATACATAGAAGATACAGAGGAGATGGAGGGTGGCTTTGGTGGATAGTAATTAGGATAGCAATTCCTGTAGGAAGAGTTACCTGAACAAAGTCGAGAAAGGAGACAGGATTTTTGAGAGCCAAGGGCAAAAAGGAAATGCTTTCCAGAAATAGGAAATAGTTACTGAGAAGGTCCAGGTTGAGAGATGGAACATCAGGTGTAAGATCTAGTAAGGTATCAGTATGTCTATAGGTAGAGAGGGAAGTAATTTGGTAAATGACTGAAGAGTTTAGAAGGAGCCAAGTGAAAAAACTTTAAATGTCAAAGAGTAGTTTTATTTGGTTTTTGATATGAACAGGATCCTCTGGTTCTGTTCAGGGGAGGTCAGGGTGTGGGAAAAGGGCAACATGGTCAGAACTAAACCTGAGGAAAATCATTTTTGCAGCTATGGGGAAGATAGAAGTGCAAAGAAGCTTAAGGCAAGCTATATAAGTAGAAACCGATTCAGTACTTGAGAGAAGGAGTGTTGAGGACTTGAAGTGGTATGATGGGGACAGACAGGGGAAAAATCCATTATTTGGCAATACTTGGATATGTGAAGTGAATGAGAGAGAGGAAGGGAGGGTGACAGAGAGGATTCAAACCTGTGTGGTGAATGGTGGAAGGGGAATGGTACAGAGTTCAGAAGAGGAAAAGGTTTGGGATTGTTATTTTTTGATGGGGGACAATATTGTGTCCTAGCCCACACACATTGAGGCTGAGGTGCCCATAGGACATCTGGTCTGATATTTTCCATAAGGATGTGTGTTATACAGTACTGGAGCTCAGGAGAAAAATTAGAGCTGATATATAAAAGTGGGAATCATCTAATTAGAGCTGATAATTAAATCTATGGGAACTGATTGGCTTGCCAAATGAGAAATTACAGAGAACAAAGGAAAGGGGAAACACAATAGAATTTTAGGGAATGTCTATAATCAGTAGGAGTGACCTGGATGAAGATCCAGCAAAGAAGAATAGTCAGAGGGAGCACCCAGAGAGCAGTCATGAAAACCTACAGAGAAAAGAAGTTACTCAATTATCAGATACTCCAAAGGTCAATGAGGATGACAACTGGAAATTAAGCCATCATTGGTACGCGAATTAAAACAACTCTGAGGATCTACCTCATACCTAAATGATAAAGGTTGGAGAGAATGTGAGAAAACTGGGATACTAATGCATTGCTGATGGAGATGTGAACTGGAGTGCAATTTAGAACTATACCCAAAGGTCCATAAAACTGCGGATATCCTAGGATCCAGCAATACCACTTCTAGGTATATATACAAAAGATTTTTAAAATAGTAAAAGGAACTATTTGTACAAAAATATTTATAGCAGTTACTTTTGTAATAGTAAAAAAATGAAAACGGAATATCCATCAACTGGAAAACGGCTGAATCAGTTGTGGTATGTGATTATAATGAAATACTTACATGAGCAGGCTGATTTCAGAAAAACCTAGAAAGACTTATACTAATTGATGCAAAGTGAGCAGAACCAGGAGAGCAATCTACAGAATAATAGCAATACTGTATGAAGATCAATTGTGAATGACTTAGCTACTGTCAGCAATATAATGATTCAAAGGACTCACAATGAAAAATGCTATCTATCTCCAGAGGAAAAAACTGAGCCTGAGAGCAGATTGAAGAATATAATTTTCAATTTTGTGTGTGTGTGTGTGTGTGTGTGTGTTTCCTTTGGGTATGTTGCTATTTTTTTACAATACGACTAATATGGTAATATGTTTTGCATGACTAAACAAATATAATCTATGTTAAATTGTTTATTGTCTCTCAGTGATGGGGGAAATAAGGATGGGAGTAAGAAAATTTGGAACTCAAAATTTTAAAAAGATATATGTTTAAAATTATCTTTTTACATGTTACTGAAAGAAAATATATTTTTAAAAAAATAAACAAAAAAGAGAAATTCACTGATAAATCTGGAGAGCCCAGTTTCAGGTGAATAAGGCTTAAAGTAGTTTGTTTCATTCATTTATTTACTTAACTAATAATTAATGTATACCCAGAATGTGTGAGAGACAAAGTACAATAAGAGGAATTTTATTCACATGTAGGTTAGACTGGATGATCCCTTAAGGTTCTATTAGTCCCAGAAGTTCTACATTATTTAGGTTTTTTAGGACACAATGAGAGGGTAAATCCTATGGATGATTATTTAACTCGTTCACTCAAAAATTATGCTTCCACCATAAGCTACATTAATAGGAGTATTCAAAAGATATTCAAAAGAAGGGACGTGATGGATATATTGTATTATTATACCCTAGTCAAACGATAATCTACAAAAAGGAAAAAAAAAAACATTCTTGACTCTTTTTTAGCCCCATGGTCCTCCTCCAGCCCCACCCACTCCTACTTCTGCCATTTCTACCCCGTTGCCAAGTCTTGATATTTCTTATGTCTACATGCTTCACATTCCCTTACAAGACAACTACAATGGTTCACGTTCTCATCATCTCCTGCCCAGAGTGTTGTAATTACCTCCTAATAGGTATTATTCCTTGTTTCTAGGCTCTTTCCTCACCAATCCAGCTTTCATATATATACCTAACAAAAAATCTTCCATAAAGCACAGATTCAATCTTGTCATTCCTAAGTTCAAAAGCCTTCAGTTTTTCTCCATTACTTCTAATAAGAAGACATAAATTCTTTAGTCTGAGGTTTAAGGTCTTCCTCAGTCTGGGAATAAACTGCCTTTTGAGATTTATATATAATACTTTTTGTAAACATTCCATATCCCAGCCAAAACCAATTACTAGTTTTTCTCCATACTCAACATTCCATCTTTCAGCCTAGTGCCTTTGCAGAAATAGGTCTCATTGCTTAGAAAGTACTGTCTTTATCATCTCTATTTCTGATTCTTCATCTTTTATTCAAGGTTCATTCAGCTGAGGGGCTATCTCTTCTCTGAAGCCTTTTTTGATATTTCCAGTTTTTAAAATTCTTTTTTCTTTTCCAAATTATCTTGAATTTATCCATCAGTGCACATGTTCTATTTCATCCAGCAGGATGTGAGGTTCAAAAGAGCAGAGTTGTTTTTTTTTTTCTAATGTGTCTAGGGCACAGTAAGTATTTAATACATGCTTTATTAACTGCTGAAATTAATTCCAAGCTGATAGGTAAGTAGGTAATATCAAGTCTACTGTAACTATCCAGTACATTTGTAAAAGTTCTGCAGAGATGAGAGTGGAGGTGACAATAGTATTTGGGAGGCAATAAAACACCTACTATGTGCCAGACACTGTGCTAAGTACTTTATAATTATTATTTCATTTCCTCATAACAACCCCAGAAAAGTAAGTGCTATTATCAAGCCCACTGTATTAAAGAAACTGAAGTAAACAAAAGTTTAAATGATTTGCTCAGTCACATAATTGGCAAATGTCTGAGTGTAGATTTGAATTCAGGTCCTTCTGACTGTGGACTGAGCAGATTCCTAAAGTGACTAATTCCTGTGTGGGAAAAGTATGACTATAATGAGAAAAGAACTGGGTTTGAAGATTGAAGACCTAGATTCAAGACATAATTCAGAAGCTTTTTTGCTAGTGTGTGACTCAGGGCAAGCCACTAACCATTCTCAGGTTCCTTGTCTGCAAAATGGGGATAATATCTGCACTGCCTACATCCCTTGCTTATTGTGAGAGAATTGCTTTGCTCAGCTTAAAGAGACTTGCAAATGTGAGGTTTTATTGTTCTTAAGAGACTGTAGGGCACAGAGCTGAAACTCACATTACAGCAGGACCTCAGCCCTACAAGTGAAACTTACAAGCAGGATGAACATGCTCAAGTTACTTTCTGTCCAGTCTCAGTTTTCTTACCTTTAAAATGTGGGAAAGAACACTTATAGCATTTATCTCCCTAAGCTGTTGCAAGGATGAAATGAGATGATACATATCCTTAAATGGGCAGCTAAGGATGCCATAGTGTACAAAGTTCCAGACTGGAGTCAGGAAGATTGATCTTAGAAACTTATTCGCTCTGTGACCCTGGGCAATCACTTAAGACTAGGAAGACTTGTGTAAATTAATTCAAAGTAAAGTAAACAGAACAAAGGGGACAACTCATGCAATAACAACATTATGAAAACAAATAACTTTGAAAAGATTAAATATATGTTTTCTGAGTTGGTCAATTAAGGAATTTTTATTTATTTGCCTCAGTTGCCTCATCTGTAAAATGGGCTGAAAGGCAATCTTTGCCAACGAAACTCCAAATAGGGTCATGGGGAATTGGAAATATATGAAAAATGACTTAGCAACAACAATATCTTTAAAGCAATACTGAGTAGCTATGTTAATAGTATGAATAAAGATGCTGCTATTATTCTGGATACCCTGCCAGGAAAAAAAAAAAGCAAAGCAACATTCGACAGGATCAGTGACGGAGTGGCCATGAAATTTTTGAAGTCACCTCTTGTTTTTCCCTCACCTCAGGCATCCCTTTCTACTCTGAGCATAAGCAAGTATCTTATTACTGGTTGCTCCATCTTTTATCCCCACCAATTATTTGTCAACCCCATCAATTATTTAGCAGTTGCAGAAGCACCTCTGGGGTGAGGCTTACTCAGCTGTATATCACAATTACAAATCTGAAGGATAAACTAACTAAACTCCTTGGTAATATAAAAATGATACTGGAGCAGTAGGTCTCTGCCTTAATGAGACCTAAGAAAGGGGGAAAGGGCCCATGTGAACAAAAATATTTATAGCATTTCCTTTTGTGGTGGCAATGAACTAAAACAGACCAAATTATAGAATATGAATTTGATAGAATACTATTATTCCATAAGACATGGCAAAAGGGACAATCTCAGGGAAGACAGGGAAGACTTGTATAAATTGATGCAAAGTCAAGTGAGCAGAACAAAGGAGACAATTCATACAATAACAAAATTATGAAAACAAGTAACTTTGAAAGGGTTAAAAATTGGACAATTAAATGATCAAAACATAATTCCAGAAGACCAATAGTAAAAGATGCTACTTGTGATGAAAAGTAAATATATATGTTTTTTGAGTTGATCAATCCAGAAATTGTTATTTATTTATTCTGCTAGACCACGCACACTTGTTACAAGGATTTTAAGGCATTTTTTATTTCCTTTTTAATCATGATGTGGGGAGAACAAAATCAATTTTTGTTCATTAAAAATAATAAATGAAAAATGAAAAATACCCTGTCCATGCCAAAAAAAGTGAAATAAACAATGGTGAAAGCTGTTTCCACACAATACCAATTTTTTATAGATGTACCTAAGTATCACTGAGTTTTCAGTCCTATAAAGGCTCTTTCAGATTTAACACCTTGCTTATATAATATCTTCAAAAAATTTCTTCAAGTGAATTCAAGGTTCCTCAGAGGACTAATAAGATTGAAAAGAGGGCATTCTGCAACAGACTGAAACCAAGAAATGCTTTTGCCTGGTTGGGTCTCTCTAAATTAACACTACAAAGACAAAAAACAAAAAGCTTCTATTTAAGCTAAAAAAGCACGGGCTATGCTAGACTAACCAGTTTGTATGGCACTACTGGTCACACAATCTCATCAGCTCATCTCTCTCGCAATTTGAAAAAGCAAAGGCTGGGGGATTGGGGTAAAGAGGGAGAGCGCCAATGTCTGGCATTTAAACTCATTAGGTGTACATCTGGTTCACATACATGAATGCCATCTGAGGTCTGACACCCCAAACTGAACATACTCAGATTCAGGAACTAGAAATCTACCTAAGTGAATACAGAGGCCACTTAAGGAAATTTGGCTCTCAAAGAAATTCTTTGTATCCTATTATTTTCCCATTTGAAATGCTTTTATCTAAGTTGTTCTGAAAATATCATCAAATTATCAATCTTGCTAGTCATTTAGGCATGGGAAAAAAGTCACAAATAAAATTACAGGGATTTCCCTCCCCTTGACCAATGCAAAAGGGATATTTTATAACTTCAAAATGTAACCCAATGGATTAAAATGGGGGATATTCTGGGAAAAAAAGGAAAACAGCTTCTACATTTGTCTTTGTAAAGCAAGTTTGAAATGGCAGGAACACATTTTACTGCTGAGGTATAAACCTGTAAAACTAAAGGTTTATAATGGAAATGTTGGCACGCCATCCATGACTCTGGCGGCAGAGCACGTCAGCCCTGCTAATGGCTGCATATAGAACAGAGCGCTTAGCTGGAGAGTTTGTATCCAAGCACTAAACCCTATAATCTTTAAAGAGCAGGTGGATTTTTTTAAAAGGAAAAAAATTGGAGTGAAGATGGGGGGAGGAGAGAAGAAAGCATAAAAAGATTGTGGTGCTGTTTGTATTTTGGAAACTGGGTTATATAACATATTCAGTAAGAGGACATTTCAGTGACCCAATCATACTGTGGGAAAAGAGATGGAGGAGAAGGGAAAAGAGGTGATGGAGGAGAAGTTCCATTCTCCAACTATATAATTCTTTTGATAATGATGTTGGGGGTAGATGCCTCACAATAATGTTGATGGTAGCTGAGCCACAAGGAGAAACAGACTGACCTAAAAATAACCAATGCAGTCTGACTTCCATAATGGTAATAATGCTGTTTTCAGACAGGTCTATAAGCCCTATCTTTCAACCAGTTGCTGTCTGATTGTTACACAATTGTCATTGTCATTAATCCTGGAGTCCAGACACATTGTATAATAGAATTTCCAATACACTGTAATTATGGGAGCCAGACCTCCCAATCCTTGACACAATAGGGTTAATAAATGCATTAAATGCTGTTAACCTCTGTCACCTGGAGTCAAAATGGTAGCTCCCATGCTTTTTACTCCCGTGATTAGCATGTGAATATCCTGCCTTGTGCCAAAGGCTTTCTTGTGCCCAACATTTGGCCGGATATGATTTGCTTATCGTTCAACAGATTTTTCATCACACATAATACATAACCTATACATATGTACAAGCATATATGTGTCCAAACAACAAATCCTGCTCAGCTTTTGGTTGCTCAAAGATTCAGGCTATTGACTTTAAAATGAGATCAACAGCCTGTCATTGTCACTGGAGCCCAGAAGCAGGAGCAGCAGCAACAACAAGAGTAACAAGAAGTGGCCCAATCAAATAATAACAGATTATTGTCCAATTGACTACCAAACAGTCATAATTGAGGATGCCTCTCAGTTTTTTTTTCTTTTGCTCTTGCTGATTAGAGGCATTTGCTAGGATAGGAAGCTGGCTGCTTAAGGATATACTGCACAAACAATAAACAAAAAAATATACATACACTATAAAAGGCAATCAACTTTACTTTCCAACACTCACTAAGTGTTTAGTGGTATCTATAATACTTGTCAAAATCAGTTTATTAGTGTACCAGTCCATCCTTCCTGAAACATAAGCTGGGTCTTTTGTAATAAACATAGTACAAGAGAAAAAGAATGCAGAAGTCAGAAGCAAAAGCATTTCATTTCATTCCACAATCCTTTTTTTTTCTTTCAAATGCTTATACCTTATTGGTTTTTTTTTTTAATTAAAGCTTTTTATTTGCAAAACATATGCATGGGTAATTTTTCAACATTGACCCTTGCAAACTTTCTGTTACAAAGTTTTCCCTCCTACCCCCTACCCCTCTCCTCTAGATGGTAGGAAGTCTAATACATGTTAATTATGTTAAAATATTTGACAGATCGAATATGTGTATACATATTTATACAGTTATCTTGCTGTATGGGAAAGAAAAAAAAAACCTGAGAAGGAAAACATAATGCAAGCAAATATCAATAGGGAATGTGAAAATGCTATGTTGTGTTCCACATTAAGTTCCCACAGACCTCTCCCTGGGTGTATATGGCTTTCTTCATCACTGAACAACTGGAACTGGTTTGAAGCATTTCATTGTTGAAGAGAGCCATGTCCATCAGAATTGATCATCATATAGTATTGTTGTTGCTGTGTATAATGATCTCCTGGTTCTGCCCATTTCACTCAGTATCAGTTCATGCAAGTATCTCCAGGCCTCTTTGAAATCGTCCTGCTGGTCGTTTCTTACAGAACAATAATATTCCATAACATTCATATACCATAATTTATTCAGCCATTCTCCAATTGATGGGCATCCATTCAGGTTCCAGTTTCTAGCCACTACAAAAAGGGCTGCCACAAACATTCGTGCACATGTGGGGCCCCTTCCTTCCTTTATGATTTCTTTTGGATATAAGTCCAATAGAAACACTGCTGGGTCAAAGGGTATGCAGAGTTTGATAACTTTTTGAGCATAGTTCCAAATTGCTCTCCAGAATGGCCTAATCAACAATCCTTAAGGAAGTTTTCTAGAACGTGGAGATGGGTAAAAGTAAAGAAGGTGAAGAGTATGGATAACATGCATGACTCCCCTCCAAGTCTCCACTAAAGTTCCATTTTCTGCAAGATTCCAAATTCTAGGGCATTCCCTCTGTAATCATATCCAAGTTGTCCTGAACATGCATTGCTTGTATATAGTTTGCATGTTATCTCTCCTTCATTAGACTGTGAGCTTCTTAAAGGGAAGGGATGTTTGCTTATTTTTAAAGTTTTGTTTTTTAATATACCCAGCACTTAATACAGAGCCTGCCACATACTGAACACTAATAAAGGCTTGTTAACTTGACTTGAGCCAAATAACGCGCGTAAGATTTGCTTCAATGCAACAAAGCATCTTTTTATAAACTAATTTAGTTGTTATTTTAATGAAATAAATTTACAGGGTTCTAGATTCTTGTTTCTTCTTTTTATGGCTTATTATATAATAATCCTTGTATGTACTTGGCTTTAGATTTGCCTTAAGAAAATTTCTTTATCTTTAAAAGGGTAGAGGAAAAAACAACAGCTAGCTGCTAATTAGCTCATACTATATAACCTTAGTCATCCTAGTAGACTGAAGTCTTATAATCTTTTAAAGTTTCATAATTTGCTTTATCAAATTATGCCTTTCATGTAGGAAAAAAAAGAAGTGCATTCAGAAAGGAAGAAAATTCAACCTGCCTATTTTAAAACTGATATTTCTGGTGATTCACTTTTCCTGCAAAACTTGTAACAGACATTTGCAACCAGTGGTCTGAAAAATGTGCAATAAAGTCAGTTGTGTAAAACAAGTGACCATATAAATAAGATCCATTAGAAGCCCATATTCCTGAGCTATTTGTCTTCTAGTGCATATACTTTTCAGGGGAGAGATCTGCTTTCCTGAACCTGGATATGAAGTAGGATAGGCATAAAGATGATACACTAAATAAAATGCTGATTTGGAGTCAGAAAGACATGAATCAAATTCTGCTCTGACACTTACTAGCTATCTGACTCTGTGGAACTTACTTAGCTCTCTTAATCTCCGTTTCTTCATCTGTAAAATCGGTGTAATAATAATACTTCCTTCCACCACTACTTGTTGTAATGATTAAAATGGTAGGATTGTTTTTCAGTCATGCAAAACATTTCCTAAAAGTCATACTGTGAAAGAAAACATAGACTACCCCCACCCCCCCCAAAAAAAAACCTCAAGAAAAATCAATTTTGAAAAAGCAGTATTCAGATCCCATCAATTCCTTTTCTGGGTATGGATAGCATTTTTCTCCATAACTCCTTCAGAGCTGTCTTGTATCTTTGCTAAGAATAGCTAAGTCATTCACACAGCTGATTATCCTAGAATATTGCTATTACTATGTATACAGTACATTTCACTTTGCATCAGCTCATGGAAGTCTTTTCAGTTTTTTTCTGAGAATATCCTGCTCATCATTTCTTATAGTATTGTAGCATTTCATCATAATCATATACCATAATTTGTTCAGCCATTCCCCAACTGATGGGCATTCCCTTGATTTCTAAATTTTTGCTCCCAGCAAAGATGTTACAAATATTTTTGTACTTTCCCTTTTAAAAAAATCTTTTAAGAAATAGTGGTAATGCTTGATTCAAAGGGCATGCATGATTTTACAGCAAAAGAATAGGATGTATAAAATGTTCTGCAATCCTTAAAATGTTGTGTATTGTTACCATTATTATTGCCACTGTTATCATTATCGCTTTAACTGTAAGGTATAAATGCATATATAACTCACTGGAAAAACAGGGAGATTGTTAAAAAAAATCAGAAGCTTAGTGAAGTCTAGTAGTGCTACATCATCCTAAAAACTTTAAGAGATAAAACTGGCAGGATAACAAATAGACACATAGTGGAACAGATTTGTCAGTATATCTCTAACAATTTATTGGATGGAAGTAATTAGAACATTATGACTCTGATGCCATGAACTCTGAAATACTACATGACGAAGCAAAAATGACATTTGAGAAAATGAAGTTGGAAAGAATGGGTGAGCTAGACCATGCACGGAGGAAATCTATTTTGAAGATGATACAATCTTAAAAGCATTAACAGATCATTTTAGAAGCTCTCTCAGGAAGGAGAACATATCAAAAGAATGAGAGAAAAGTAATAGAAAATATTATCTTAAAAAATAAATGAGAGGAAATAAATAATTGCTGGATTATAAATTTTACTTTTTCATCCTTAAAATTTTTTTATGATCTGTATGTATCTTTGCAATATCTATAATAAAAAATATGCGAAGGGAACTGATTGGTTTTTTTACAAATTATTTTCTATGGCAGACTAAATGTTTCTTGTCCCACAAGTGATTGAAAGATATGAAGAATGGCTTAGGTATATTACTAGAATTAGATATGTTACTGAGGATATATGATTTTTTTTTATTTTAAGCTTTTTATTTGTATAACATATGTATGGGTAGTTAGTTCCCCAACCTTGATCTTTACAAAGCTTTCCAATACAAATTTTACCCCCAGTCCCCTCCCCTCCCCTAGATGGCAGGAAGTCCACTACATGTTAATAATGTTGAAATGCTTGAGAAGTTATGCAAGAAAAATCCTATCTACAAGAAAAAAAAA
>JAJPUD010002410.1:4085-15308 GCA_023553655.1 Myrmecobius fasciatus | reverse complement strand
AGAGAGAGAGAGAGAGAGAGAGAGAGAGAGAGAGAGAGAGAGAGATAAAAGAAAATTATTTTCACTTTTGGAGATTAGAAAAAAAATATTCATAAGGATAAAGAAATAGTAAGTACAGTTTAGGATTGGCCTGTCTCAAAAGTTGAAGCAATTAGGATTTATTTGTTGAGAACTTAGGGTGTGCCCCAAATAAAAGTGTCCTTGGTACCTCAACTTTGAATTCCAACTCATCTTTTTAAGCCTGTTCAAAAGTCATCTCCACTAAGAAGCCTTCCATGACCATTTGGCTGACTGTGATTTTTTCCCCTCCAACCCCACCTATAACTCTATTCCCTTCTTTCTAGTAACTCTCTAATGCACCATAAAATAATTTTCTGCATTGTTGCCCTTATATTTCTTTCTCCCTAGCATCTACACAGTGTTCTACAGACAACTGGTGCTCACATTTAGTATTTATTTTATATTATCCTATTAGGTATTTACAATATAACTGTCTCCCATCCACAAAACAATGGATTTGCTCTCTGGGACAAATATACCCAATCCTCTTATTCAGTTACCTTATTAATCTTAGCATTAGTTTGAAAAGTAATAAAGAGGTATGTTTTCATATTTCCATTCTCATAAATTCAAAAACAATATTAACTGGATCCCCATGCAAAGTATCTTCTCCCATAAGCTTTTTCTCCTCATATAGTGTCAAGCCCAATTCATGTTTAGAAAAGCATTGATGTTGCTAGCCATTTAATTTATTAATAGTAAGAGATATACAAAGACCTCTCATATATAAAAATATATACATAAATGCAAACTATGAGATTGTGTATATACATAAAATACATATTACAACCAAATGTTGGCTCTGAGAAGGGTCACAAGCAGTCACCTCTAATCAACGTTGACTTCTTGACTTCTCCATAAACACTGTCCTAAAATAATTATGGCTCTGGCCATACATTTTATCCCAAAGACAAAGGCAAGGAAAAATAGAGTATCAAAGCTTTTAACCCCTTCAAAGCTTTGATATTCTATTTTTGAAGTACTCATTCGATAGTATGAAGATTCACAGTGAATCAATCAATAATAAATCAATAAGCAATGTGCTATGTACTAGGGATTGTGCCAGGTCTGCGGATACAAAAGAAAAAGTGACAGCCTCTATCCAGGGAGCTTCATTTTAATGGGGGTATCTCACATGTTCATAGATAAATAGCAGGAGGATATAGACAATTTCAAAGTCATTTAGGGGACAGACTAAAGAGAATCTGAGGAGACCTGCTGAATATATCATTTATTTAAAATCATCCAATTGAGAGTCTAGGAAATTACTTTAATGACTAAAAGTGAAAACTGTGCAGTATGGGATAGATTCCTAAACTCACTGGGTATATTATGGATCATATTGAAAACAAATCCGAAATAATGTAGCACAGAAACTTTTACTGAGGTATAATTAATCAACAAGCATTTATTAAGCACCTACTAAATATAGACACTAAAAGGATAAGAATAAAAATGCAAGCAATCCCTATTTTCTGGATGCTTACATTTTAAATGAGAGCCTTCTGGTTTCTGTTTCTCCCATATTTTCATTCTGTATCCTCATCCAATCAATGATAAATCTCCATTTACCACTCAGAAGTACTCCAATCTGGTTTAATCATCAACAAGATAAACAGTTTTATCTCTGATTCTACATTGGGCATCACAACAGAAGGCATTGCTCCTCTGCCAAAGAGACGGAAAGAAACAATAGTTTTTTATTTTAAAAAAATGACAATGGATTTTTTTTAAGTGCTTAAGCTACACAGTTTAAACATAAGGCAGACTAGAAGAAGGATGTTTGACTAGAAGTCGTAAGGATAAAAGGTCAGTAGGGGATAAGATAAATTGAATTTATTTTTAATAAGTGATTTAAGAGTGTTCAGCAGCATACTCATAGGTTACTCTGAATAAAAAAGCATATTTATATCCCAGATTTTATTAGCAGTCTCTTACTTTTTATTAACTATGTTTATTACCCAATAATCAGGTTAAGCAATTGTGTCATCACTGAATTATACTCAACTCTCATAAATGTAGGCTGACTGCCTCAGAGATTTCAGAGATAGTTGGCTATCTTAGAAAGATGAATGAAACTTTGTTCCTTATAATTTACTAGCATTTCAAAGAATCTTTAGATTACACTAGTTCTTGTGAAGTCCGGTACTGCTTACAAAGTATTTTCTATATGCTATTGCATTTTATTCTCACAAAACTCTGTGAATACAGTAGTTATTATCCTGATGGTAAAGATAAGGAAACTGAGACTTAGAAGCTTGTTTTTAGTTGTTGCTATTATTATGTGTCAAAGGAAGGATTTAAATCCAGGTCTCTTCTGACTTGAGGACAGCATAATTTCTATTATGGTATAATATTTCCTTCCAAAGGAAGACGAGGTAGCTTAAACAGTTATATATGTTTTAACATATATATATATACATTTACAAACATATACACATATATGTACATATGTATGTTTTAACATATATACAAATAAAAACCGGTTTACAAAAGCAAAGACATTGATGTGCTAAGTATCTGGGATGTTTATCACTGGTTACTGAAACTGGCTCTTAGTTTCCTGGCAGGTAATATCACTTATGTACAAAGATAATTAACATCCAATCTCTGCACTTAATATAGTTGATCTTGGAGGATGAGATAATAATACAGAAATATTCCACAATATAGTTATTTTTTAATCTGGAAAAATAAACCTCTCATAATACAATTCCAGGGAGGATATTCATTGCTATTTATCTTAGTCAACAAATTAATAAGTACTTATTAAGCACATATCAGGCACTGTATTAAGTACTGGAGTTGCTAAGATCCTGCTTTCAAGAAATTCACTGTCTAATGGGACAGACGATATATAAACAGAAATAAACAGGATAAATCAGGGTGACCAACAGAGGGAAGGAATTGCCATTAACAGGGATCAGGAAAGGCTTCTTGTTGAGGGTGGAATTTTAGCTGAGACTTAAGGAAGCCAGAAAAGTCAGAAGGCAGAGATAAGGATGAAGAGTATTCTATGTGCGGGAGGAAAACCAGTGAAATCTCTGGAATTGGGTGATGGGAGGGCCTTAATAGCAAAATCACTTCTTGGTTGAGAACATGAGGAGAGTAGAAAATAAGACTGAATATGCAGGAGGGGACCAGATTGGGAAGGGCTCTCAAAACCAAACAGGATTTTTATATTTAAGCCTTGAGGTAATAAGTGGCCTCCAGAGTTTACAGATTATGGCAGGGACATGGGAATATGAGTCTGAGAAAGATTAATATGAGGGCTGAGGAGAGGATGGACTGGAGTGGGGCTGGGAGACTAAGCAGCTGATTACTGCAACAGTCCAGTAGTAAGTTAATGAGAGCCTGTCCAAAGGGGGCAGTGTCAGAGGGAATAAGGAGACAAATAAAAGAGATTTTACAAAAGTAAAAACTGCAGGTCTTCACAAAACATTGGATATGGGGGTGAGAGAATGATGGTACCTTCTATGGTAACAGAGAAGGGAGAAAAAAGAGATGACTGGGGAAAGCTAGTGAGTTCAATTTGGAGTACATGGAGTTTAAAGTGTCCATTCGGCAGATGGAGAGGCTAACTCTAGAGGGAGGGAAAGAGAAAGAGAGGTTAGGGCTGGACAAGCAGATCTGAGAATCAACAATACCAGGATGATGACAATAGAATCCACAGAAGCTAATGAGATCCCTTGTCCTTGCAGAGTGGTTTTACCCAGGCAAGTCAAGGGATGCCTCTTCATGGAAAATAGGTGTAAAGGAGGAGACAAAGGCAGAAAGTATCTGGATGGTGTGAAATGAGGAAGAGGGGAGAAGAGGGAACTTTCTAAAAATGGACTCAATTTTTTTTATATTAAAATAGGAGGCAAGGTTCTCACCAGAGAGAAGGGGTGAGAGAGGTAGGAGGATGAAAAGGTTCCTTTTGTTTTCTCCTAATGAATGAATGGAAAATAATTTATTAAGCCCTTCTTAAAAGTCAACCACTGATCAATTATTGTAAAATGGTGATACAAATAGAAAAGTTGAGACAGTTTCTGTTCTCAAGGAACTCACTCTCTAATTGAGGGAGACAATACAGATGGGAATAGCTAAAAGTCCTAAGGATTATGGCTTAGAGATGAATGGCAAGGTTCAGCAAAGGCTTTTAGATTCATCAATAGATCTGACTACAGTAGTTAATGTTATTTCTCTCAAGTAATTATATTCAATTTTGAGCAATGGTTATTTGTTTACATCACTTATCTTCCTCTCCAGATTATAAACACTTCAATGTCAAGGACTATCTTATTGTTTAGAAGCTGGTAGGAAATACAAAGGTTTGGGTCTTGAGCCTGGAGTCAGAAAGATGTGAGTACATATATTCAACCTCAAACATTTTAATAGTTGTGCGATTCTGAGCAAGTTTTATAATCTCAGTTTCTCCAGCTATAAAATGGAGATAATAGAAACATCTACTTTACAAGGTTCTTATGAGGATCAGGTGAGAAAATATTTGTAAAAAACTTAGCCCACTGACTGATACAAAGTAGGCTCTCTAGAAATCTTCATTTCTGCCTTCCTTTATCTCTTAACAGCAACGGTGTTAAGACACACTCCCTTATAAAAGAGAATGTAACAACTGTGTTTTCAATGATGAATGTTTCTTATAGTGAACTTTTACAAATATTTAAAGAATGCATATTGTGTCTTAAGTTAGTGCTGGCATTTCTGTGAGGAGCTAAAATAATATACTCCAGACTACATTTTAGAGATGCATAGGAATAATTAGTTAACATGTCTGTTAAGACATGTTTAAATGTCAGATGTCTCAATTGAGCTTTTGACAGATGATGGATCTCTTCAATTCATTATTGACTTCTCTAACAAGTGCTTAAAGAACTGGTATTCTCTGCTATCAATTAATAAGGGATCTGCAAGCTTCAGAATCAAGCCATATTCAAAAGACCTCTAGATTAAAAGATAAACAATGTGGGTTCTACTTCCATCAATTAGAATATTAGAGCTACTCCACTGCTTCTAGTTTTTAGGGATTTTATATTTCAACAATTATTAAACTATAAAACCAAGCTGAACAATTTATAAAACTATAACTTAAAATTTTACAGCAATCCCTAAAATACTCTATAATTAAGAAATTAAAAATTGCAATTTAATGCATACATGATCAAGGGCACATTATTTAACCTCTTTGATATATCCATAATCTTATCCATAAAAATGATTATTAAGGTCTATCAGAGCTCTCTGTCTTTGACCTAGAAATTCCCCCACTTCATTCCAGGGCTCCAGCTGATACCTATTAACACAGGTTGGTATCCTATGTTCTATAGCCCAAAACAGAATTGACATCTTACTGTTCCCACTTCTTTGTAAAGTGAGTCAGGGTAGGATAATGTTATTTACCTCATCTACTGGATTTCCAAGAATTAAAATACAATGAAAGATATTGGGGCTGTATTTTCTATAAATAAATTGGGCATGATACCTGGTAACCATGTTTATATAGTGGGCAAGTGGCCAACATTTTTGTTTACTTTAAGGTTGTCTGACAATATACTTCTGGCAAATCCCATAAATATGTATAATAACACGAACAGCAATTCCAATGGCAATATGAGGAAGTGCCTTCTCCCACACTGCTATATGCTAACATTTTTATTACTTCTCGAGATAGCATAAAATTAAATTATAATACGGTTCTCTCTCTTTGTGGCTCATTTCAGGGTATGGTGAAGTACAGACTATTGGGGGGAGTTAATAAAGGATTTAATAGAGTTAGGAGCAAGTGGAAGTAGTTGGCTGAGCACAGGAATAATCTCTAAAATGAATAAGCCTTTCAAAAGAGATCTGTATTTACCTACTGTTTGTACTAAAGCTATTTAGGCTGAGTCAAAACAAATTATGATTCACTGTTAATCTGGTACTTCATAGTTATGTAGTAATTCATATCTAAGTTAGAGCAAGGCCAAACAAAGCGGGGGGAAGGGGGAGAAGAGTTACAACTCAGAAGCTTCTGCCCTTACTACATGTACTTATCTGAGTAAGCGTCCAGCTGCATTATAGGTGGCAAGAATAGAGCCTGTAATCTGCCTCTGTTGAATAGGTAAAATTGGTGTTCATTAAAGGTATGTAATAGGTTTTGATAAAGGCTATTTTTATAACTCATTAAATTGGTTTTTTAGAAACTTTATATTCTCCTTCATTTGAACAATTATTAAACTATAAAAATGAATAGCACAATTTCTAAAACGGTAATCTGAAATTTTATAATCACCCATAAAATACTATATTATTAAAATACACTAAAGATGCTTATGACCATTACAACTTTTTAAATGAATTGTAAAACCTTTCATTGCTGATAAAATAAGCTTAAATACAGCATTATACATTCTAATAATACATATGAGTCATATTGGGCCAAAATGAAAATTTTAGCAATCCAAACAGAAAATTTCACTACTGAAATGAATAATGGGGAAGATGACATTATGACCAAATGTCTTGCTTCAAGAGAGGTATCATTCTCTTGATCTTACAGGATTTAATGGAAATTGTTTCATTTGCTGTGCTAGGTGCTGTGTAGCTTGCATTAGTTTTATGTCACCAGAACTCCTGGGTTTAAAAAGCTGGATGAATGGACATAATATCCAGATCAATAGAGTGAAAACCAATTAAATATTTTATTTAATGAGCTGCTGTCTTTTCAAACACACTCCTCTCCTGCTAACTTTCCTATGTATATTGAGTTTACCTCAATTCTTCTATTCATTCAAGTTTACATCTTTACAAGTTATCCTAACTTTACTCTCCATCTTGCTAGTTGTCAGACTTTGTCAATTTTCCAGCTAGATTCTGTATCAGCATGTATCCCCATCAAATAACATCTTCAACTCCAAATGTTTTTAATCTATATTTTGTTTCTGATTCCTGAAAAGGAATTCCTAGTTTCCTTTAAACTTCAGCTCAAATGTGACTTCCTTTATGGATCCTTTTCCATGATTCCTACTCTCCCTAAAATTTATCTTGCATTTTTGTTATGTGTATATGTATGTGTGTAAGTATGTATGCATATACATGTATGTGTAGATATATATATATATATGTTGTCCCTCTGATAGGAGACAGGAAGTCTGGAACTACTATAATTATGTTTTTGGATTTCAACACCTAGCATTATATCTTGCTCATGGCAGGAGTTTGATAAATACTAATTGACTGATATATGAAGATGAGATTAAAAGTTCATTATGGGGATGAGATCCACTGATTTAAACAACATCATATTGGACTGCATAGAATAGTGCTATCCTAGTAATTCCATTTTGAATGCTGAATACAAGAACATTCTACTGGACAAAGTGAACTTCTAATGCATTATATGTGAGTTATTTCTAAAAGCATTTCTAAATTGTGCATTTTTCTCCAAAGGCTTATGTAGATGTGTTCTGAGATGCAGTTCCCTTCTGAGATCATCAGTTGGCACCTGTAGTTGGGAAGATTAGGTCAGTGGAGAACCATTTGGCAGACTCCTTTGTTCTTGGTGTACAAAGTCCCCTCCATCAGGGGCCTCAGCTGATGTCAGCTAGGGCACAAAGTTTGGCTTTCAAGTCTCACTATCTTAAAACTCCTGGGCTCACTTCCAGTAGGGTACAAAGACAGAAGGAGGTGATATAGCTGCTGGACAGGGTCAAAAGAAGGAAAAACCCTCAACTCTGTTTTCACAGGCAGGGAAACAAAAACAGTTTAAGCAAGAGAGAAGCAAGCAGGGGGAAATGCTTGACAGCCCAGAGTTTGGACAGATTTTTTTTTTTACAAGACAAAATCGAGTGTCAGAATACAAATGATGGAAACCTTACTAAAACCATAAAACAAATACCACGAATATATGGCTATGGCAGCTGGACAATTCTCTTAGACTGAAAGCCAAGGAAATGTTATCTTTGCCCCTCATATTTCCCCCCTAAGGGAAAAAGGATTCTAAATTGAACCACATGGACTTGGCTAACTCTGCTCATCCTAGTCCCATGTATATACTACTAATTTCTGAACATTTTAAGAGTTCATAAATTTTAAAAGTTAAACTTATAGGGAAGAGTAACTTTAGCATTTTTATAAAAATAATCAACACTGACGGGTGGACCATGTACAGATACTGTTTTTTATGCATCTAATCCAATAAAGATTTACAACATATATACTTTGCACAAAGCACTGGAGTAGGCATCCTTGTGGGGATGTAAAGTAAAAATAAAAAATATTCCCTGGCTTCACATAGCTTGCTTTCTCTATAGTCTGTGGTAGAAATACAACATGTAAACAAAGTGGTATGTAAATGCCAATTTTTTAACTTTTTAAAAATATATTTTTTAATATCTTATCTTTCTAGATGATTCTTTAGAAAGGAAAGGAGGGAAATACATTTGAAAATGTGGAGAATATAAAAACCCAAAATATATTAAATTGTTATCTTTGATTTTATCAGTTGTGAAGTATTTATTCTCTCCCCCCCCATCTTAAGGGAAAATTTTAGCCCAAACTTTCAGAATAAATATGGATTATTGAACAAAAATACATTCCTGCATTGTGTATGTCCAAAAATATATGTTTCATTTTATATCTTGCCAAGTCTACCTCTCTATCAGAAAGTTGGTAGTATGGTTACCTCATCTTCTCATGTGTGCACAATGCATTGAACACAATTCTAAGTCTTTCAAAGAGGTATATCCATAAAGTTTTTTTTTTAACTGTATAAACTATTTACCTAGTTCTGCTCACTTATCTATGAATCAGCTCATACAAATCTTCCTAGGAGTCTTTGCAACTATTGCTTTCATCATTTCTACACTTTACATTTAAGTACTACAATTTGTTTACTGTTCCCCAACTGACAGACAACTAGATTGATAGTATTAAAAAAAGATATGAATACTTTTGTATGTATAGAGATCTTTTCCTTCTTTGATGTCTTGGGAATATAAATTTCAAATTTTGAGAAGGGAGTAGAGAATACTAACAAATGAGGGAATAAAGAAAGACTTCCTGTAGAAGATGAAATATGAACTAAGCCTTGAACAAAATTAAGGATTATAAGAAGCAAAGGAGAGAGAAATGAATTCCTGTTGTTCAATCATTTTTTTTAAGTTACATCCAACACTTCATAATCCCATTTGGGTTTCCTTGACAAAGATATTAGAGTAATTTGCCATTTTCTTCTCTAGCTCATTGTACAGATGAGGAAACCAAGGGAAGCAGAGTTAAGTGACTTGCCCAAAATTACTCAGCTAGTAAATATGTGAAGCCAGATTTGAATTCAGGAAGATCTAATCTACTGCTCCACCTAATTGCCTCATGCACTCCTGGCATGGTGTGAAAATCTTTGCAGGTATAGGAAAGTCAGAGAAATAATGCCAAATTTGGTATAACAATAATCCAGTTTGGTTAAGATTTACTGAATGTGAAAAGAAAAATACTAAATCTGGGAGGGGTGGAGCCAAGAGGGCGAACTGCAGACAGCTTTCTCTGTGAACTCCTGGGACCTTCCCTCAAACCCAGACAAAGTAAGCCTTTGAACTGGTTCTGGAGTGAGGGCTCCTCCAAACATTTGGACTACAACGCACTTCTATCAAAAATCTACCTTGAAAGAACTCTGGAGAAGGTTAGCCTCAGGGGAAATCGGCCGATGGTCACAATCAGACTCCAGCCAGGGCGGAAGTCAGGGCTGCGATAGAGGGGTGGATTTTAGGCACTCAGGAAGCCCCTGGGAGACGCCTGGGCCACTTTGCTCTGCTTGCCGGCAGGTGCTTTGGCAGATCTGCCTTTGGTAAAGGGTGGATCCAGAGCAGCTGAAAACGTGGTCCTAGTGCGAATCTAGCCCGACCAGCCTCAGACAGGAAGTCAACTCGGCAAACTGCCCCAGGGCAAATACAAATTGTTGCAGTATTCTCTGCTAGTGACCGATATCCCAATTTTAAATCATGAGCAAGAAGCAGAAGAGAGCTCTCACCATAGAAAGCTTTTACGGAGAAAAAATAGAACAGTCCCCAGATCCTGACATTATGAAAACAATCCCAGATGAAGCCACAAAGGCAGACTTAAGTTGGTCTCCCTTTCAGAAGGCTTACCTGGATGATTGCATTAAGAATCTCAAAAGAGAGCTAGAAGAAGAATGGGGAAATAAATTGAGATCAGGGCAACAGAGATATCAAAAACTGGAAAACAGGACTGGTGAAATGGAAAAAGAAAACAATTCACTGAAAAATAAAACTGGCAAAATGGAAAAAGAATGCATTCAATCAAGAAATTCAATTGGCCAGCTACAAAAGGAGCTAAAAAAGATAACTGAAGGAAATAATACTTTAAAAATTAAAATTGAACAAATAGAAGTAAATGACTCAATGAGACTTCAAGAATCAGTTAAACAAAAACAAAAAAATGAAAAAATAGAAGAAAATATGAAATATCTCCTAGGAAAAACAACTGACTTGGAAAAGAGATCCAGGAGAGACAATTTAAGGATTATCGGACTCCCTGAAAGCCATGATGAAAAAAAGAACCTGGATGCTATCTTCCAGGAAATCATGAAAGAGAATTGCCCTGATGTTTTAGAATCAGAAGGCAAAATTGGCATTGAAAGAATTCACCGATCACCTCCAGAAAGAGACCCCAAAATGAAAATCCCAAAGAATATCGTGGCCAAATTTCAGGACTATCGCACCAAGGAAAAGATATTGCAAGCAGCTACAAAGAAACAATTCAAATACCGAGGAATTGTAATTAGAATTACACAGGATTTGTCAGCTTCCACTTTAAAGGACCGAAGGGCCTGGAATCAGATATTCCAGAAGGCAAAAGAACTTGGATTACAGCCAAGAATAAGTTATCCAGCTAGAATGAGCATCATCTTCCAGGGAAGAAGATGGTCATTCAATGATACAGGAGAATTTCACCTATTTCTAATGAAAAGACCAGATCTGAACAAAAAATTTGACCTCCAAATAGAGAACTCAAGAGAAGCATAAAAAGGTAAAAAGGAAAACTCTTGAGAACTATATTTCTACTATAGGTATCCTTAAAGAACGACAGTATAATTTGATTTTTCTTTGATAATAATGGAAAAGAAATTAGAGGTGGAAGGGATACCATTCTGAAAAAGAAAAGGGGGGG
>JAJPUD010002409.1:308045-321303 GCA_023553655.1 Myrmecobius fasciatus | reverse complement strand
CCCTGTTTTTACTCCTTTCCCCTGATTCTTCTATTTTCCCTTCTATTCATTTGTCCCTTACTTTTCCTCCTTTCCCTCCCACTTCCCTCTAGCAACAGACAAGTTTCTATGTGAAATCAAATGTCTGATATACACTTTTAGAGCCCAACGTGATGAGAGTAAGATTTACACAGTGCTCATCTCCCTCCCCTCTTTCTCTCAATTATATTAGGTTTTCTTTGCCTCTTCAAGTGATTTTACCTTGTTTTTACCTCCTTTTTTTTTTAGATCTTATTTTACCACTTTTTCCCTCTTTTCCCCAGTATGACAACCTTTTCCCCTCTAGTTCTCTTTTTCATATTATCAAAGTAATATTTAGTTAATTATACCCCCAAACTTTGAGTATCCCCCTAGGAAAAATAAAGTTCTCAAGAGTCCTTTCCTTTTTACCTTTTTATGCATCTCTTGAGTTCTGTGTTTGGGTGTCGAATTTTTTGTTCAGATCCGGTCTTTTCATTAGAAATAGGTGAAATTCACCTATATCATTGAATGACCATCTTCTTCCCTGGAGGATAATGCTCATTCTAGCTGGATAGGTTATTCTTGTCTGTAATCCAAGTTCCTTTGCCCTTCGGAATATCTGGTTCCAAGCCCTTCGCTCCTTCAGTGTGGAAGCTGACAGATCCTGACAGATTCTAATTATTGATCCTCGGTATTTGAATTGTTTCTTTCTAGCTGCTAGCAGAATCTGTTCCTTGGTGCTATAGTCCTGAAATTTAGCCACGATATTCCTTGGGGTTTTAATTTTGGGGTCTCTTTCAGGAGGTGATCGGTGAATTCTTTCAATGGTGATTTTGCCCTTTGCTTCTACAATCTCAGGGCAGTTTTCTTTCAGGATTTCCTGGAAGATAGTGTTTAGATTCTTTTTTTGATCATGGCTTTCAGGAAGTCCAATAATTCTTAGATTGTCTCTCCTAGATCTATTTTCTAAGTCAGTTGTTTTTCCTAGGAGATATTTCATATTTTCTTCTAATTTTCCATTTTTTTGTTTTTGTTTGACTGATTCTTCAAGTCTTAGTGAGTCATTCACTTGCATTTCTTCAATTCTTATTTTTAAAGTGTTGTTTTCTTCAGTTACCTTTTTAAGTTCCTTTTGTAACTGGCCAATTTGTTCACTGCACTCTTTTTCCACTTCACTAATTTTATTTTTTAATAAATTGGTGTCTTTTTCATATCTCTTTTGCAGAGTATCGTATCCTTCTTGCAAGATACTGTATCCTTCTTGCACTGATTTTAGTTTATTTTCCCATTTATCCTCCAGCTCTCTTTTGAGGTTTTTTATGCAGTCTTCCAGAAAGGCCTTTTGAAACAGGGACCAGTGATGGTCCTTGCTGTTTTTTTCTGGATTATTGTCTAAAGAAACCTCTGTATCTGAGGTCGTTTCTTTGCCTTGATAAAAGCTGTCTATGGTGAGAGCTCTCTTTTGCTTCTTCATCATTTTTTTTTTTAGACAGAGTGGATATCTCTTTAAGGTAGGGGAAAAAAAAAACCTCGGCTGAAGACGCTTTGCCCTGGGGCACTTCGGCGAGTTGACTTAAGGTGCTGGGCCAGTGGGGGCTAGGACTAAGTCCGAATTACTCCTTAAACAAGGCAAGTCTGCCAGAACACCTCTCCCCAATCAGGGCAGAGTGTCCCGAGTGCCTCAGGTAAACTCCAGGTGTTTGGAATTTGGAGTTTGGAGTTTGGAATTTCTTCCAGGATGAGCTGAGCTGAGTCCCACCCTCACTTCCGACCTGCACAGGGATCGTCTATTTATCTCTCTGTCCGAGTCCGACTAACCTGATATGAAGTTCTCCAGAGAGCCGTGCCCAAATATTTCTGAGTTTGTTGACTTGAAGATCAGTTCAGAGGCTTATTTTATTGTTGATTTGAGAGAAGATCAGAGGAGAGGCAGAAAGTCACCTTTTCACTCCGCCATCTTGGCTCCCCCCCTCGATGTGTGACCTTGAGCAGGTCCCTCTGGTCCTCAGTTTTTATATTTGTAAAATAAAGGAATTGCAATGCCCATCCTCCACAGTTCCTTGCAATTTTAATTCTATGAATTTACAATCAATCCCTCATAGAAGAATCCAAATAAAACATCCTAGATAATTCACAATCTATATATAAAAATGAGGAATAATTGTAAATAGGTTATAAGCACTTCTCTTTAGGAAGCAGAAATTATTTAGAAGGAGGCTCAAACTCTCCCACCCCCACCCCTTCATCTCTACAATAACTCCACACATCCAACTCTCTGCTGTGTTCGTTACCTCCCAAATCGTTATTTAGATTTTACATCATTTGATTTCATTTTCCTACATTTACAATTCTCAGAGTAATGGATAACATTCACAGCCCAGCTACTTCACTAAACTCATCTAAATTTAATTTGCTACAAGCAATGACACATAGCCAAAGTTTGACTGGGAAGTCAGCAGTGCTATGCTAGTGATTTACACAAAGCTCTCTGCCTGTGACATTTACCTCCAGGGATGTCTAATGAAAAGTTTTACATATAAACAGATTACTTTGACATCCACTGGAGTTGGAGAGGAAGATTAGCCTTCTGCAATACAATTGATGTTGGAATGGACCTTAGAGGCTATCTAGTTTAACCACTTCATTTTACAGAGAGGGAAACTGAGAATCAAAGAGATTAAGTGTCATGAATAGAGTGCCTACTGTCACATAGGGAGGAAGTGGCAGAGCTAGAATTCCAAGCTATGTCCTCCATCTCTAAATGTAATTTTGTTTCCTCTGTACTATATCTTGAATAGGCTATATTCAATAGGCTCAGGAAACTATACCACAAAAAGAAGACCCTTACAATGCTTATAAAGCTTGAAAATGATGAGTGTCTCTATTAAAGGAGTCACAAATATATTTGGACATGAGGTCGGTCTCAACCTAGACCTTAAGTATTCCCCACAAGCTACTTTTAGAACTCTAAAAATTAATGTTGATGATGATATCAAATTAAAGTTTATAGACTGTCTAAAGGCTGTGTGATTCTTTATATTATCCTCCAGTCTTACAGAATAGGCAAATATGCATAGGTTATGGTTTGCATTATTGAAGGGAACCTCTAAATTGATGAGATCACAGTTCTATTTGAGTATTTGAATGATGGTGTTGAAATGTTTGAAAACAAAAGTACAAAAGCCCTCAATATAGCTTTCCAATTAGCAATGATTGCCTTAAGATTAGAGGCAGCTCATAAATAAATGCCTGATGAATGAATAAATGAATGAATGAATGAGAATACCACTACAGAACTCATAAAGCGTGATGGATTCTAATGCAGACTTTTTCAGCTATATATGATCTTTAGAACGTCATTCAACCCTTCTAAGCTTTAGTTTCCTCATCACCATCATGAAGTTGGACGTGACTATTTCTAAAATCTTTTTTTAATTTTTAAAGCTTTTTATTTTCAAAATATATGCACAGATATTTTGTCAACATTGATCCTTGCATAGCCTTGTGTTTCATATTTTCTCCTTCTTCCCCCATCCCCTCCCCTAGATGACAACCAATCTAATATATGTTAAATATGTATGTTAAATCCAACATGTGTAAACATATTTATACAATTCTCTTGCTGAACAAGAAAAATCAGATCAAAAAGGAAAGTAAATGAGTAAGAAAACAGAATGGAAGTGAACAACAAAAAAGTGAAAATGCTATGTTGTGATTCACATTCAGTTCCCACAGTCCCCTCTCTGGGTGTAGATGTCTCTCTTTGTCACAAGGTCATTGGTACTGGCATCAATTATCTCACTGTTGGAAAGAGTCATGTTCGTGAGAATTGATCATTGTATATACTGATGTTGTACATGTATTGATGATGTATTGATATATACAATGATCTCCCTGGATCTGCTCATTTCACGTAGCATCAGTACATGTAAGTCTCTCCAGGCCTCTCTAAAATCATCCTCCTGATCATTTCTTATACAACAATAGAATTCCATAACATTCATATACCATAATTTATTCAGCCATTCTCCAGCTGATGGGCAAACACTCAATTTCTACTTTCTTGCCACGACGAAAGGGGCTACCACAAACATTTTTGCACATGTGGGTCCATTTTCTTCCTTTAAGATCTCTTTGGGATATAGGCCTAATAGGAACACTGCTGGATCAAAGGATGTGCATAGTTTGATAACTTTTTGAGCATAGTTCCAAATTGCTCTCCAGAATGGCTGGATCCATACACAGTTCCACCAACAATCTATTAATGTCCCAGTTTTCCCACATCCCCTCCAACATTCATGTTTTCCTGTAATCTTAGCCAATCTGAGAGGTGTATAGTGGTATCTCAGAGTTGTTTTAATTTGCATTTCTCTGATCAATAGTGATTTAGAGTACCTTTTCATATAATTAGAAATGGTTTTAATTTCTTCATCTATAAATTGCCTGTTCATAATCTTTGACCATTTATCAGTTGGAGAATGGCTTGAATTCTTATAAATTGGAGTCAATTCTCTCTATATTTTAGAAATAAAGCCTTTATCAGAACCCTTAAATGTAAAAATGATCTCCCAATTTATTGCTTCCCTTCTGATCTTGTCTGCATTTGTTTTGTTTGTACAAAAACTTTTTAACTTGATATAATCAAAATTATTTATCTGGTGTTCAGTGAGTTCCAGTTCTTCTTTGGCCACAAATTCCTTCCTTCTCCACAGATCTGAGAGGTAAACTATCCTATGTTCTTCTAATTTGCTTATAACATCACTTTTTATGACCAAATCATGAACCCATTTTGACCTTATCTTGGTATGTGGTGTTAGGTGTGAGTTAAGCCCTAATTTCTTTCATAGTAGTTTTTGTTAAATAATGAGTCTTTCTTATCCCAAAAGCTGGGGTCTTTTGAGTTTGTCATACACTAGATTGCTACAGTTTTGGGACTATTTTGTCCCATGATTCTAACCTATTCCACTGATTGATTACTCTATTTCTTAGCCAGTACCAAATGGTTTTGATGACTACTGCTTTATAATATAGTTTTATGTCTGGCACAGCTAGGCCACCTTTATTGGCATTTTTTTTCATTAATTCCCTTGAAATTCTTGACCTTTTTTTCTTCCAGATGAACTTTGTTATTTTCTAGGTCTGTAAAATAATTTCTTGGGAGTTTGATTAGTTTGGCACTAAATAAGTAGATTAATTTAGGCAGTATTGTCATTTTTATTATATTCATTCAGCCTACCTATGAACACTTGATATTTTTCCAACTGATTAGATCTAACTTTATTTGTGTGGAAAGTGTTTTATAGTTGTGTTCATATAGTTCCTGACTTTCCCTTGGCAGATAGATTCCCAAGTAGTTTATACTATCAACAATTATTTTGAATGGAATTTCTTTTTATCTCTTACTGCTGGAATTTATTGGTAATATATAAAAATGCTGATGATTTATGTGGATTTATTTTGTATCCTGAAACTTTGCTAGCATTGTGAATTGTTTCTATTAGTTTTTTAGTTGATTCACTAGGGTTCTCTAAGTATACCATCACATCATCTCTAAAGTCTTTTCGAGCTCTAATATATAGATATTTTGACTGGCTTTTATCATTTCCTTTTCCTTCCATAATATTCTGAAATAAAATTTGTGATGAAACTGAGGGAATGGAAATTCCAATCTAATTCCTCATTCTTGCGCTATTTGTTAATCTTAGATAAGTTCCCTCTCCATTTCCTATATTCAAGGGAGGAGATTTCCCCAGTAAAAGTAGAATCATCATATTGTTGCCTTTCATTGTCTCTCACTTCTTCTCTGGGGATAGCTTTGGGCATATAGCCATGCCAAGCACACAAGCACAGTATATTATGTTGTAAAGAACAACTTTCAAGGTTTGGGCTACATACAGTTGAGGCAGAGCAAGAGTACAAGAGATTTACATTACCCAGTTTTGTTGTTGTTGTTGTTGTTTTAGGTTTAAAACATTAAATAATTCTTTCAGTATGTTCACTTATGATGTTTTTTCCCCTTTAGTCCAAAAGGCCTTTTTTTCCAAGCCCAAGCTCATAGGTAATGGTTTTTCCAGCTGCTTCACCAGAATGCCATATATCTTTTTACCGTGACCCCAGAGCCCCATGCTGGTCTTGTGGTACCCATTTATATTCATCTAGTCCTGAGAATTCACCAAAGATTTCTATAGCAAACTTTTAAATATTTATAATTCCACATTTACACTTTGAAATAGATACAACCCAATCCCGACACCCAAATCCACAATCACATTTTAGTGAAGGGGATACAGGGTGGGAGAATTTTGCTATAAATCAATGTAATTTTAGCAATAGATTATTGACTTAAAAATTTTATAGCTACAAAAGCATTTATATCCCATTTGCCTTGTGAAATGGAGAGTATATATATTATTATCCCTGTCTTATAGATAAAGAACCTGAAGATCAGAGAAATTAATCAGTTTTTCCAAAGTTACAAAGCTTATAAGTAGCAACTCTAGGTCTTCCTTCTGACTACAAAAGTATTTCCTTCTTACTATCTTGGTATGCAAATTTAACTCTCCTGGAGATCTAAGAGTATAATTCAACTCAAAATGGACACACATTTATGAAACCCTCACTGTGTACAAGACATTTTGAAACAATCCTTACCTCAAGGTGCTTACATTCTATTGGAGTTATAACATGAACAGAAGAAATCATGTAGTAAATTTGAGACCAGAAAGAGTACTGGGGGAGGGGAAAGATCAGGAAAGACTTCATTTAAGATGATGCATTCGGAGTTGATCTTTAAAAGAAGATTAAGAATCTAAAAAGGAGAGGGGAAGGGAATAAGGAGGGGCAGAGAAATGAGACAATCTATACAAAGGCACTGAAGCAGGAGATAAGATGCCAGGGAACAGCAAGGAGGCCAATTTGACGAGAACATGGAGTGCCTGAAGGGAAGTAATGTGAAACAAGAAACAAGTCTGTAAAGGTAAGCTGGAGCCAGACTGCCAAGGGCTTTCTATGCCAGACTTAGAAATCTGATATTTCTGTCATATATCTGCACAAACCACATGGTTATTCTACACACACTGGCAACACAGTAAATGTGATTAAGTTACTAGTTGTTTATAATATCTAGTTAGAACACACCTCACCGCTCAGAAATTACTCACAAAACTAGAGATTCCTAAATCTTATGATCAAGCATTTGCTGATCAGAAAGGATCTGACAAATTTCTTTGGCCCTATTTGCCTGTGATTATGAAACTCACAGGGCAACCCTATTCTGTCTTGACCCCAGTTAGATAACTTGCATCCCACATCTATTGGCCTAACTCTAAGATGAATATATTTTCCTCCCACAAATTCTCTGTGGAAGGAAAATTCTATCAAGGTAGCTTAATAAATAACTACAACTTAATCTAGATTCCATTTTCTATCTCAAAACAGCCAAAAGATGCCAAATAAAATAAAATAACAAAAGAGAACAAACAAGAAGTCAAGATGTTGGTATGTAATATATCAGAAAGCAAGGGAAATCATACTGCACTCCCAAATTATTTATTTTGACCAATAATTCTCAATTTTTCAAAGATTCCCTGTGCTAGAAACAAGCTGAATCTGAAAGTCAGATAACAAAGAAATTTTATTGAAAGAGAAAGTCCAGAGGAATTGGACCTTTCTGGCCAGTAGCAAGTTCCATCTCTCTGTTGGGAAGAAGGAGCACTAGGTACAGAAGCAGACAAGCTCTGTGCTGTTAGTCACAGTTCCATCCCCTAAAGAATGGATTGGTCAGTTCCCCCTTAGGATTACATCATGCTACTCGCAAACATGTTCCCCCTCCCTCATCCTACAGTCCATGTTCTGTTAATGAAGTTCTAATTCTATTTGGGGTGTGTCAGCTTATATGCATAAGGCTTATTAAGTAAGCACAATAAAGAAAAGCCTTTTCCAGGTCCTTGAATCAGTCAGTTTAAACCAGTTTCTAGATTAGACATTTTTATCAAAAGTTTGAAGCCAAGTGAGTCTCTTCTGAAAGCTCACACTTATTATCTTACATTACCTTGAGGCTTACAACATTCTATGGAAACATAATTTTTCAATGTTTCTCATTGTCTGCTCACAGTTTCTGAATTTTAACTATTCTGTGAAAACTTAATCCTGGTTTCTTTTTCATGTCAGATAGAAGCAGCAATAGAACAAAGTTGTTGCTGTTTCAAGGAATCTTGTGTGATTGCATAGAAAAGGTTTTTTTTTGGAGGGAAGCTTGAAGTTACATTTTGCTCTACTTCAAATTATTTGTGTTGTTCAATAGTCAACAAATAATAAGTTTAATGAGATCTTGTATTTTCAGTAACATCTAATCAATTGTGTGACTATAAACATTTGTTCTGCTGAAAAATATAATATCCTATTATTATAGACTTCTCATATTTTAATCAGATGCCTCTGATGTGTGTATAAATCATTCTCATAAAGATTTTGTAGAAATGAGTAAAAAGCCATAATGGTATATAAATGAGTAAATAGGCTTAAACAGCCTGAATCATTGTTTTTCTTCTCTTTCTTCTTAAGTGCCATTTCTACTTTTCTAATATTTTGCTAATTATTTTTTAAACTGGTGCTATCTATCCAAGACACAAGGAGATCACTTAGCTTTTTGACTAGGGCTATTGCTACTCTTTTTTGCCTCTTCTACATCCTTTATGCTGGTTTATGGTATTTGTAAATATCTGTTCCCTTACTCATTTTTGTTGTTGTTATTGTTGTTTTGAGTTTCAAGAATTTCTTCAAATAGGTCACTAGTTGCACCAATAAAGACAATTGATTCACAAATCACTCCCATAATAGCAACCAGCCATTTCCTGCCCATAAAATGAAGGATCAGAATTTAATAGAATACCTTAAAGGGCCAAGCAGATTTTTGCATCTTTCTTAATTCAGCACCTAATAATTCATTTTTGTACTTCATTTAGCATGACATGCTAAATAATACTGAAAGCCTAATCCCATCTTCTAGTTTTATCACCTTTCTCATCTTTGATTATCCCGTAATTTTTTTGAGGTCTTCTTTCTTAAACTTAGTATTTTCCTCTTTAAAAAAAGAGAACCTAAAAGATTCCCTTTTCTGTTTTTCTGTTTCCCCCTCTTTATATATCTCTATTTTATCATCTTTCATCCGGCTTTACTATTTGTCTATCTTTATTTTCTTTTCATTTTCTTGCTAATCAACCTATTTTACTTAACATCACCTCCCTCCTAAATGCCTTTGTCTCAGTCAACAATTCAAGGAAAATCTGTGCTGACCTTTTATGCTACCTCTTCCAATATCCACTACATATTCCCATAGAGTGAGCCACATAGCCAAGGCAGTTAACCTTTAAGCAATGCCCCTGGTATCCCAGTCTCGCTTTCTCTTCTTTTGGAATTCATGTGCCCTTGGTCCTTGTCCTTCAAGGTCTTTTTCTCCACTTGTTAAAAAAAATAAATGAGTCAATCTATGACCAAAGAGAAGATAGACTTCCCTTTTCTTTTTCTTTCTTTCTTTCTTTTTTTTTTTTTTTTTTTTTTTTTTGCTGAGGCAATTGGGGTTAAGTGGCTTGCCCAGAGGTCACACAGCTAGGAAATATTTAATGTCAGTGCCCAGATTTGAACTCAGGTCTTCCTGACCTCAGGGCTGCTGCTCTATGTTCTGCATCACCTAGCTGCCCAATTTCCCTTTTCTTGATAAAAAAGAGGTGAGCTAAATGTGCAGAATATTGCTTAAGCTGTCAGGTAGTGTTGCTGTTTTAGTTCACTTTACTTAAATTTTCTTTGTAATAATGGAAAGATTCTTTTTTAATTTTAATTCTTTGTTATTTTAAATTTGACAAATATTTGTTTGTCATATGCATTGAACAGAAAAAGAATTGTATGTGAAACCATAAGTCTTTATTATATCCAGCTAACTTTACAAAATAATGTAATAAATTCAACACATCAGTAGGCAAAGCATGTGCATGGCAAATTGTTTTGAAGATAGCTGAGATGTGGCCTGATGGCCTGATTCAGTAATATAAAGTAATTATTATTGTTGTTGTGTTATTATTATATTTATCATATAATTAATATAAGGTAAGAGCTCATTTGTCAGGGAAAGGGATCCAAATTCCAAGAGAAGCAACAATCCCATTAAATCTTCATACTTTATATGCTTTTTAAAAAATTATAAGATTTGTGGGGAAAGACTGTGTCATATACTACTTTTGTATGCTATACATCACTTCCCTGTTGTCATGGACCTTTTAGAGAATGAAGAACAAACAACAGCAAAACAGCTCTTAGTATAGTGCTGAATACACATTCAATAAATGTTGTTGTTGACAAAAGGACAGAATTCATAGAAGTCCACAAAATACCAATTGTTAGCCTAAAGAATCATTCCTTGACTATATATGTCTCCTTTTTAAAAGGTTAAAATGAATCTAGTCTGAGAAAATTATCTCATAGACTCACAGAATTCTAGAAAGGAAGAAAAAAAAACTTAAACAATCTAGTCTATTGTTGTTTGGTCCAATTTGGTCATAGAACATAATGGGGCTTGAAATGTATTGATAGAACCTCAGCCTAACAGAATCTCAGAGCTGGAACAAGTCTTAAATGCCATTGCATTCCAATGTATACCTAATAAAGAATACCCTCTATGGCATATCTGACAAGCAATCAACTGCTCTTTTCTCAATGATAGTTATGAAAGGAAAATCTACTATCTCCTAAAGCAAAATACAAATTCTGGTCATGAGATAGTGTTGAAAAGATTTGGGCAGGGAGGGAGGATTTAGCTTGTCCTTATAAGACTGAATTTAGACAACCAGCAGATTCATAACCAAAATATTTAAGAGATGATCTGGTATAGTGGAAGGTTGATTCCAGTTCCAGCTCAGCTACTTACATGCTAGTTGCATGATGCTGGGCAAGTAAGCCTGTCTTTTGAGGCTCAATTTTATCATGTGTGAAATTAGCATTATAACACTTGCACCTGACTAGATTGTTGTGAGGATCAAGTGCTATGTTTGTTAAGTGTTCTGTGAACCTTAATGAGCTAAATATAAGTTATTATTGAATAAAAGAATAAATTTTTAAAAGCATTTTGTGCAAGAACTGTCCTATTCCTCCAACCCCAAATAATATAACTAACAATATGTTAGTTGATTTTTAACCAAGTTATAAAATTTTTTAATCAATCAAAAGTATAAACTAGGGGGAAATAAGATAATTAATTAAATTGGGAATTAATGACGGTCTCCAGTCTCTTGGCTCACAAGTCTTTCAAACTATGGTTGCTTCATTATTCAATTGCTACTAACAATCCTAGTTTACCCTTGCTCTCTGTACCCAGCAGCCATAAGGTCTTTCCTAACTCAAGAGTTCATCTACATATATTCGCCTTATTCCCCATTTTTCTGCCAAAGCAAATCTAGCATAATGAAGCCCCCAAACCATCTCTTTCTGCTCTTTTCCTGATTTATAAATTCAATTTAATTTGATTTAGTAAACCTAACATGTGTGCCTACCATGTGCAAGGGACTGTGCTAAGGAAAGATATTATACAAAAAGAAAAAAAATAGTTCTAGCTGTTAAGCAACAATCAAATAAGAATAAAAGAGGCATGTATTCAAATAAGCATAATGCGAATTAGAAAATGATTATGTGTACAACAGGTCAGAGTGAGATGAGAAATAAAAGGAGGGAAGGATTACTTATGGGAATAGAGGAGAATCATAAAAGGCATGTGGAGGGGGTGACAGCTGACCAGGCTCTTAAAAGGAACATAATTACAATATATCCAGATTGTGAGTTAAAAGTTGCCAAGGAGGATTTGCCTTAGACATAGGGGATCACATGTGCAAAGATATAGAGGCAAGAGAGAGTAGGGTTTGGGTGAGATTAAGGAATAATGAGTAATCCACACTGGCTAGAGTTATCCTTCATTTTGAAAAGATTGATGACATCACAAAATGATAACTTACACGTGAATTGAACTTAAGTGAGACAAAGTTGCACAGAGTTATTTACTTCATCCTCTCTTCCAGAGTCATCAAACTCCCTCTAATTTACCAACAGTTTGGGGCCCTGTCGCTACCTTCAACCTAATTTTGCCCATCCATCAAGATAGTTTTACTGGGATCTAGTTGCTTCTGCACATGCTACAGCTTCTTGGAGCCCCAGGTGAGAACTGAAGGGACACACCAAGAGTGAGGGCAGGTCCTCACACCAGAAGGACTAGTGCTCCTTGAACACCCCAATGCATAAAAGGAGGGAGGTTAACAAATAAAACGATTAAGACGTTTTAAGATTGAAGACCTGACAAACATCCTTAAAGTTTATATTTTATTCCCTAAGCAATTGAAAACTATGGAAGATTTTTGAGTCTGAGGAATGAAATGATGAAATCTGGGCATTAGGAAGATTATCTTGGTAAAATTATATATATATACATATATATGTATATATATATATATATATAAACAATAAATTAGAGGTAAAAAAGAAAGCTGGATATCCATAGGCAGAAATAGCAAACAACCAGATGAAAACTAATAAGAACTCACACATAAGTGGTGGCAGTGAAAGTAGAAAGGATACTAAATATATTGAAGAGATTGAATTCACAAGATTTGGCAACTGATTGGAATGGAATGGGGCTTGGGCTTTGGTGGAAGCAGGTAAATAAGAGTTAAGAATAAAAAATGAATCTAAGACTCAAGTCTGGATGCCTAGGAAAATGGTTAACCAACACAAGTTGGAAAGATAGGAGGTGAGTTTACAATTTGGTACATTTTAAAATCCATCTGGGAGTTGAAAAAATAGAGAAGTGGAGCTCAGAAAAGAGATCAAAACTGGATGTTTAGACCTGGAAATCACAGATTAAAAAGGCCTTCAAGTAATTTAGCCTAACATATATCTGAACAGGAATCCCTTCTTAATATAATTGATATTAAAAAATCAACTATAATACACTTAAGACCCCTAATGATGACCTTACCACTTGAGAGAAGGTGGTACATGGTACATGGTACATGGTACCTTGGTACAAATTTTTTTTACCATTAGATAAAACCTGTCTCCTTAAAAATTCCACTGATTACTGCTAATTTTTCTATCTAGTGTCCCACAGAATGAGCCAACCCTTTTTCTATGTAATAATGTGTCAAACATTTGAACACAGCATTCATGGTTTTCTTTCTTCTCTTCTCTTCTCTTCTCTTCTCTTCTCTTCTCTTCTCTTCTC
>JAJPUD010002409.1:288855-308035 GCA_023553655.1 Myrmecobius fasciatus | reverse complement strand
TCTCTTCTCTTCTCTTCTCTTCTCTTCTCTTCTCTTCTCTTCTCTTCCTTCATCTTCTTTTCTCTAGGTAAACAATTCCCTAGTTCCTTCAAACAACTGTTAGATGACATGGTCTTTTATTCTAGAGACAATGAAGAAACAATCTCCTTCACCAGGGGATAATCATCAGATATCTGCTTTAAGAATATCAGTTCAAATTTGGAGCTATGCTCAAAAAGTTATCAAACTGTGCATACCCTTTGACCCAGCAGCATTTCTATTGGGCTTATATCCCAAAGAAATCATAAAGGAAGGAAAAGGCCCCACATGTGCAAGAATGTTTGTGGCAGCCCTTTTTGTAGTGGCTAGATACTGGAAATTGAATAGATGCCCTTCAATTGGAGAATGGCTGAATAAATTATGGTATATGAATGTTATGGAATATTATTGTTCTGTAAGAAATGACCAGCAAGATGATTTCAGAGAGGCCTGGAGAGACTTACATGAACTGATGCTGAGTGAAATGAGCAGAACCAGGAGATCATTATACACGGCAACAACAGTACTATATGACGATTAATTCTGATGGACATGGCTCTCTTCAACAATGATATGTTTCAAACCACCTCCAATTGTTCACTGAAGAAAGCCATATACACCCAGAGAGAGGGATGCGAAATGTGGACCACAACATAACATTCTCATACTCCTTGATTGATGTTTGCTTACATTGTGTTTCCTTTATCTGATATATCATTTGTGTAGATAAGATTTTTCTTGCACAACAATGATAAGTTTGGAAATATGTATACATATATTCGATTTGCCAATATTTTAACATAATTAACATGTAGTGGATATCCTGCCATCTAGGGGAGGGGTGGGGAAGTTGGGGGGAAGAATTTGTAACGGAAAGCTATGTGGGGGTTATTGTTGAAGAATTACCCACACATATGTTATGCAAATAAAATAAAATTTAAAAAAAGAATATCAGTTCAGAAGTAGTATGAAGGATTCATTGGATGGAGGATATATTTCAGGAAAAGAAAACAATCAGGAGAATGTGATAATCCAGGTGAGACATGAAAAAGGTCTGACTCATTTTGAGGAACAGGAACTGGAAAGAAGGCTATCAGATAGAAGAGACATTGTGAGTTAGAATTGATATGACTTGAGAAATGAACAGATATCAGGAGAAGGAAGAAAAAAGACGAACAGTGGTTTACTCTGCATTGCCAAACCTCTTCTGAACTGTCTTGTATTCATATCTTTTAAAAATCTCAATCCAGTGTCGAGGCAGCATGTTTTAGAAAAAGAGTGTGGATTTTGGAGTCAAAAGGCCACTGTTCAAATCTTTATTCTTCTTTTGTAAGAAACTGTAAGAAGTGAGTATCTTACCAAGAATTCTGCTGATGAGTGCTGGAAAGATTTTATTTTGTTCTTGCCATAGTGGGTGTCTAAACTAGCAGACACACCCCTGAAGCACACACAAAAACACACCCTTTTATTCTCTGTTCCAAAACATAAATCCTTCCTGTTTCCCCATTAGTTGGGTACTACAGAGATTACAGCCTGTTGAAGCACCTAATTCTCCTATATGAATTTAAATCCTCTCCTCAAATTACATCTTCCACTGGCGGTATTGACTATATTGGCAATCCTAGGAGTTTCTTTTCCTTTGCTCCATTTCAACCTAACCACTAGGTTTCATTTCTTAGATGTCAGTTTCATTTCTCCAATTTAAGTTTCATTTTTCTAATTTTTTTTTCAGGTAACCCTGTGGAAACTCTACCCTCATCTAATTTTCTCAGTTATCTACATGACCTTGAACAAAATCACCTAAGTTCTCTGGGCCAAAATGTCTTCATCTATAAAATGAGAGGGTTGAACTAAAGTAATTTTTAATGACCCTTCCAGCTCAGAACCAGTGATGTATTTCTTGCAAATTAAATTTTTGTTGTTATTTGAGCCTGTGATTTCACTGGTGTAAGGAACCTCCTTCTACCAATGTGAATCATCAAAAATACCCTGCAATTTATGATCTTGCAGTGTTCTGGGGTTACTCACTGAAAGAGTAAATCATTTGCTCTTTATTTGTCAGAGGCAGATTTGAACTCAAATCTTCCTGACTTTATGACCAGCTCTGTATCCATCATACTTATACTGCCGCTCAGATAGCTTCTCCCCCCCCTTTTTTTTTTCCATTATGTCATTGGGATTTCATTCTTCAGAGTTTCTAATCCCTCTTGAAATATCTCTCCCTGAGGCTTTTTAGACAATGGACTCCTACCTATGCTTTTTCTATATATATTTTTTAAATAGTCTCTCCCCAAATCTAAGACAAACAACAATCTACGTCCAGATTTCTTTTCCTTCTTAATCACAAATTGGACCCTTTACTGTGGTTTAGATCTTTCATCAGAAATCATTCCTAATACCTATATCCAAAAGGGGACAGATGTAGCCAGAAATAATTTAGTGGGAAGATGGTCTTAAATTTAAAATAGTATTGAGAAATCCTGAAGAAAAATAATATATTTGTATTATGTTTTGCAGTCTACAAAGCCCAATCCTACAGATCATCTAAAATGAGTAGGTATTATTTATTGTTATTTTATTATTTATTCAACAAATTATAAATAAATAAAGTCATAAAGTTTAAGACACTTGGTTAAAGACACATAAGCAGTGCCCTTACTGACTCAGCGCAAGGGGCAAAAAAGATTGGGAATATCAGCTGTTATTCCTAACGTGCTTGTTTTTAGAAAATGAAGGAACAGACCTTTCTTCCAGCAAAGGTAACCACAACATTTGACATGTCAAGTATAGTCTCCCATGTTTTCTCTATCCCTTTGCCACCAGAAAGTGAAAACATATTGTATTCCCATCTATATGGGTCAAGAAGATCAGCAGATAACAAAGGTCATCAGAATCAATAGTGACAAAACAAATGAAGTACATTATCCCATTACAAAGAAAACATTTCCTTTAGGGCTACTTATTCATCTATTACTAATAAAAGCTTGTAATTGATTTATGCTAAATACATTCTGAGAATTAATTATCAAGTAACAAGATACTAAAAAAGATACTAGTTGTGGTAATTATTCACCTGCAGGCCAGACAAATGTCACTGGCTGTCTTTGCTTCCTGCAAATTCTCATCATCTGTAGGTAACTGCTAATTTCATCTGCCTGAATATGTCTGTGTGCAGGTGAAAAAAGAATTAGAAAAAGAGCAATCTTTCACCAACAGGACCCACTAAAGTTTCATAAGCTGTGTTCTCTGTTAATACAATACACAAATTAGCAATAAGACTGGTTTGAGACTAAGATGAATAAATGACTAAAATATATAAGATACATTGAGGCACGAACTAAGGAATGGAAAGTTGAAAAATAAATAAGAATTCTGCTTTAAATAATAAAGACGCAGCAGAAATTTAATTTGCAGTACTGATTATTCTGTACAAAAGTTTTTTACCCCAACAGCCTGATGCCCATCCATCTTGTGCAGTTCTTGTCCATGTCTTCCTATAATCCTCCATCAGAATGATTGGAAGCCTTCTTCTGGATCCCTTGACATGGCACAGATGTAATTGACACCTCTGAGTGTTCCATCATCTATTTCTCTCTGCTGTATGATTCACCTTCCTCCCCCCACCCAGTCATTCATTCATCATGATTACACTGTTTCTTCTGTGCAATTCTTCATTTATACTATGTTGCAGCCTGCTCACACCCACCACACGCCCCTCCATTGCCCTTTGGATGACCCTCACTTTAATTCAACAAGGATAGTATGAAAAATGTAACTGAAATAAATCACAAGGTTCCAGTTGGTGCTGTTTTCAATAGCTTTTCAATACTATTTGACAAGTTTTTAACACTGTCATTGTTGATAAGAAAGCAAAGATCTTTTGACCAGCACAAGTGCCCAGCATAGCCCCATGTACCATGTTTGCTCAGTAAATATAAGGCAATGATAAGGATTTTTTTTCTTTCAAAGAACAGATATAAGAAATAATTGTATTCTTACCTTGATAAAATCAACAAACAAAATAGTCAGGTTACTGAGAGATTCTGCAGTGTGCAGACTTTGGTGTCCAGTCAGTCTCTTGGTTCTTGTCTCTGAAGCACTAGCCAGTCTTTAAAATTTTTTCTACCAAAATAACCTCAGCCTAGCTTAGCTATCAACCCCACATATTGTCATCATTTTGTTAATTACAAAATGGCTGCTGAAAACCCTTGAAAATTGAGTCCATACAGACAATATCCTGTCTTTTTTGTACATATTATTGAAACTACTTAAGTTTTAGCCTAATTCTCCAGGCTCCTTGATATCAATGCAAGGAAAATGTATATTCTGATGAAAAGATTTCTCCTAAAATAAAAAAAATAAAAAAAATAAAAAAGAAAAGATTTCTCCTTTGTTAGGAAACTGAAACTGGTGATTCATAATCTCTATGAATAGAATCTTCTGTTTGGGACCCATCAGAATGTCACATGGGATACCCCTGATAAAATAAGGCTAAGAAAAAATCCAGACAGGCATATATACCCATATAATACATATATACTCATGTGTATATAGACTGTGCATGCATACATACAAGGTGTGTTATGTATTGTGTACATATATGCATACATTAATACTTTATGTATGTATACTTGTGTATAACTTCCTTAGCTTTATTTTGTTTTTATAATTATATATTATACAAATATATATCATTATATAATTTTCTTATGTAACATTTTTATTTATTATAAAATATAACCCAACTCAATTTTCAAGGATTTTCTGCAACCATTTTGTAACCTATGTGCACACAATGTGTGTGTATGTTCATGTATGCATATATACTGTGTACATATTGTGTATGTGTATACACATATTTAAGACTCAATAGACCAATGATACATGTTAACATAGATATATAGATAGATATGTTAATATAGATATTACTTTTGGAGGTAAGCATATATATATGCATGCACATGACTGAACATGTGTGTGTTATTGTGCATGTATACACATGCATATGTGTATGTATATATACACATAAATATATTATGTACATAGTACATAAAGGTATGTATGTGTGTATACATATATACAAAGTGCATATTTCCCAGGTAGTTTTCTTAGTTGTTTCAAAATATGCTTATTTTTTAAATGTCAGAATCAATCAACTTAATTATCTATTATGTGCCAGGCACTGGGGATATAAGTATAAAGAGGGAAGCAATCCCTACTCTTAAGGAGTTTACATTCTAAATTTGATCATCTTTGCAGTAATTATTAGGAAAATTTCCTTTTTTTAAAAAGATGAATAGGGTTTTTTGTTTGTTTGTTTGATGTTGATTTTTTTAACCTTTTAAGTACAAAAATATACTGGTGCCAGCCAAATTTTCTTTTCCTCCCTCTCATTGTAAATAACTTTTCCTATTTTTCTATTTATTTATTCCCCCCAAAATAAAATCATGTCTGAGCTGACAACTTTTTTAGCAAGTTTTCAGCTAGATGCAATTTGAGACAATTGAGAAAGCAAACCCTGAACATCCAGACTTTTTTTTTAAGGGTAAACTGACAGATTCTTAACTACCACCATGTTGTGTCTGACACTAAAAGACTTGAAAGCAAATTGGTTAAGGCCAAACCAGTATTTGCAATCATACAAATGCATAGAGGCTTTTTTCTTGTGTTCTGAGATTGTCAGACTAGAGAATTTATCTGTTTCAGAATTTCACAAACACATACCTAACTATCCCAAAGTTAGTTCTCTTAAACCATCAGAATATTCTTTAGTTATGCTGACCTTAAAAGGTCATCAAAAGATCAAAGATAAAAGCCAAGCAGAAATTTCCTTTCTCCCCCTGCAGTTTCAGTTCTCTATAAGAAAATGCAGAATATTTGGGGAGAGGGGAGGGCATCATCTTTCTAGTATTTTGTAAAACCATCCCCATTGACTAAAGTATTTCAAAAGGACCACTGGGTTCAAGCAGCATCATTTGATATTTCTATTATGTGAATCTTAAGGCAAAGGGTTCCATAATTTAAGAAGAAAAATGATACTATGAGTTCAAAAGTTTTCCAAGGTTTCCTTTCAACTTTCTGTAATTTTCCTTTAATATTTATATGTTAGTTTACAGTTTTCAAAAAAAAAAGTACCAAATTTATTTCATTTGATCCTCCCAGCAACTCTGGAGGTAGGTGCTATTATTATTTTCATTTCACATTGAGGAAACAAACTGAGAAAGGTCAAGTTACTTGCCTAGAGTCACATAGCTAATAAGTGTTTGAGGCATGATTCAAACTTAAGTATTCCAATTCTTTGCTCCCAAATGTTCAATAATTCTTGAGCATGAACCCAAAATAAATACAGTACTGTCCTGAGAGGTGGTCATGGTTAGGGGCTAGAGAGTCAGTCTAGGCATTAATAAGAACAAGGGTAGCATCTTACCCCTGACAAATATTGGTTTGTGATGCTTATCAAATCATAATCTCAGTGGCCCCAGGCAACTCTTTGAGACTATAAATTATACAGCTACTGCAGTGTTATGAAGTGGGCAGAATGTGCTCAAAGACAAGAATTCGAATCTTTCCCCAGACACTTAGTAGCTATGAAACCCTGGGTAAGTCACTTAACCTCTATGCGCCTCAGTTTCTTTATCTGTAAAATGAAAGGTTTAACGTCAGTATTCTCAAAGGTCCCATTCAGCTCTAAACCTATGATCCTTCTGCTTTGGCCAGAAATCCTGAGGATCTTCCCCTCCCAGATTCATTCATCTATTAATTTAGATTTTTTTTTGGGGGGGGGACTAGGAGAAAGAGGATATTCTTTGCCTCAATTGCTACCTAACCTTAATCACTGAATGGGTGCAACCTCAGTCAAACTGAGACCTGTTGAAGACCTTAGCTTAAAAAGGCCAAGGTCTCCCATTCCATCCAGGTTCATCTCCAGTCGTCCAGATCTATATACAGCCACTGAACCCAGATGACTCTGGAGGGGGAAATGAGGCAGGTGACCTTGCCCAGCCCTCACTCACTCAAATCCAGTTCACTTGCCTGTGATGGAATCATCTCCTGATGTCCTAATCCTCTTGGAGAACAAAAGACAAATAACAGCAAGGATCTTCTACATATGTAGCTCCCTAAGGGCATCTAGGATTTCCTGACTATACTGCATAGTTGTACTAACCAACCCTAAAGTCAGGAGGACCTGAGTTCAAATTTGACCTCAGACACTTAATACTTCCTAGCTGTGTGACCTTGGGCAAGCCACATGCACACATACACATATACATACATTCCTTTTCCTTAACTTTTTGGTTCTGACTTCCTTTATTTTTTTAATTTAAAATTATCTTTATTATTATGAATTCTTTCTTTCATTCAATCATCAGTTTTTTAATAGAATTTTACTTTTCCAAATATATGTAAAGATTGTTTTCAACATTCATTTTTGTAATACTTTTTGTTCCAAATTTGTCTCCCTCTTTCCCTTCCCTCCCCCCTCTCCAAGACAGAAAGCAATTGGTTAAATATGTGCAATTATTTTAAACTTATTTCCATATTTTTCATGTGAAAAAAAATCAGACCAAAAGAGAAAAAAAAAAACCATGAGAAAGAAAAAAAGGAACAAACAAAAAAACCAAAACCAACCAAACAAAAAAAGATGAAAGTACTATGATTTGTTCCACATTCAGTCTCCATAGTTCTCTCTGGATGCAAATGGCATTTTCCATTTTGGAACTGTCTGAACTCCTTTATGAAAATTAAGAAATTATCTCATAAGCTCAAGATGTTTTCCTATTTAGAGGCAGTTGGTGGTACAATAGATAGAGGGTTTGGCTTAGTCAAGAAAATCTATGTTCAAATTTGGACCTCAATAGTCCAAGAGGGTAAATATTACATATATTATATATTCCCATTTATCAATGTGGAGACCTGTGGCTTAGAAAGATGAATTAGTTTGCCCATGGGACACAACTAATGTCCAAGGAAAGATTAGGAATCAAGCTTCTTCAAACTGTTCCAGTCTATTGTTCTTTCCTATATCACTCTGCATTTCTCTAAAAATGAGTAACATTTTATGCCTACTTATACCTAATTATTCTAGGATATACTTAATTTTGTTTTGGTTCCCCCTCCCTTGAGGACTTGTTTGTGTTAACATAATTTTTTGAAAATTCATTGTTTGAAAATTGGAATGGTTTTTCTTTATAGATGTGTCAAACATGATGGTTGGGTTTCTCAGCCAGGCAACAAAAGTTTATTTAATTCACAACAGAGCCAAAATATAATACTGTGGTAAAATTACTATATTGTGCATAAGACTGAGAAAATGAGTTCAAAACCCTAATTTGGGACTTGCTCTGGACTACACTGAAGCCCTAAGCATCAACTCCCAAATTAGGATTTTGAAATCATTTTCTCAGTCTTAACAGGGACTTCCCCAGCTAAAAGATGCTAATGATAATCCCTTTTGTCTTTGTAGGGGATTTCAGCAAAGTAAAGTGAGTGGAGATGAGGGCTCCATGTGGTTGGCTAGGTGATGATCTGGTGTGAGGACAGTGAAATAGAGGGACAAGTATTTTGAGGTCATAAAGGAACGGGAAGGAGGAGGTAAAGGAATCAACTAGAGGAAGTATTGAGGAGGAAAATGGAATGGAATTTATCCTTCCCTCTAGTCCTATTTCTCCTGCTTCCCTTTGTTGCTGCATATCTGCTCTTTTTATATTCTCCCTCTTCTTCCTCCTCTCCAGCTGAAGTGGATTCAAGGATGAGAGAGTGAGAAAGGAAGAAACATCCTATGTCCTCCTCTCCCCTTACTTTATTCCTTTTTTTTTCTTTCTCAATCGCTAAAGCTATCCCAAGTCCTCAAACTCCTCTCAGACAAGAGTGATGGAGGAGGCAAGGAGAGGGACAGGGTAATAGTTAGGTTTCCCTGAAAAGAGAATTTCTAATACAATACAGGAACTGGTCAATGAAGTCCAAGTCTTAGAACCATGCTTGCAACTGGTCTTCCTGATAGGTTCTTTAGAACAAATCTTTTCCGTGGAGGTTTGAGGAGCTTTTCCTAGTCATAAGTGCGTGATAGGCTTGGTGTTGTCTTCTAGTTAGCTAATGAATCCCCTAAAGATGATGTGGGAGTGGTATTTCACTTTTTTGGTCAATAACAAGACTGACCAGTTTCACATTAAATGAGGGATCCCAATTTTTATAATTCACTAGGAAGGGCAATTTATCTATAGGCTAAAAGAGCATCTGTTAATTGCAGAATTTGTAAAGAATGCTTTTGTGGAGTTCTCATTATACTCAGGCAGCTTTGGACATCCAACTGGGACTATTCATCTCCCTACAATAATATTTCTTCATGAGCCATTCAACTCCTTACTACTTATTAATTTGTTTTGAACCAAAGAATATAATGTGTCTCTGGACTGATTTAATTCTCCAATTCTATATTTGTTCAATTCAATACAAGTATATATTAAATATCTACTATATTTGCTACTTACTTCCTGAAAGAGAATTGATAGGCTCAAAATTCAGAATGAGACATATTTTTGGACAGGACTGATATTGGAATAGTTTCTACATGGCCATGTATATTTAATTCCCTGCTTTCGATATACATTTTATTAGAAGATAGGGAGAGAAGCTAAGAGGAGACAAGATGAAACCTATAAACATATAAAATAGCTTGGAAAGAAAGAACATACCAACAATTAGGAAGATTGGGAAAGTTTCCCCTTGTGAACCAGTGCTACCCATAAACTTGTTTTTTTGAAGTATAGCCCACTATTTCTAGTACTTCTTCTCTTCTGTCTTTCTAACATGAACTCTTTCCCACGGACACAGTCATGTAATAAAAACCCTGACTTAAAGGGCTTTCAAGACTCTTCATGCTCAACATAGTTTCCACAGTAAATCCTACCCCAGAATTTGATTGCTAAGCTCTCTCTAAGCCCACAGCTGACACACATAACAAGCCAGGCTTGTCATCAAAGCAGGACATCCTACAGACCAAGCACAAAGTCATGTCACCTTCAGTGAAACTGAGCACACGGAGCAGAACTCCTCTCATATCAAGGGGTTTAGATTTAGGCTCAAGATTTCATGTTGACAGCAAGTCTTGACATCAGCCAAGAGGCTGACTAAAACAGGGAGAGCTCAAGTACAATCCAAGGGTTATTTGCAGCCTTCCAGCACTCTTAATGTGACCTGGCACGGTGCTAGGAGGAGCGGGAGACAGACTTCTTTTTTTCCCCTGCCATATTTCTCTGCCGATCATGCAGCTCTCCCACAGTGTAAGCTTACCCCTCGCTCTCCTATTTACCCTTTGCCACAAACTAAGGATGGTGACAGCAGGTGAAGTCAAGAGAGGGAAAAGCTCAGAGGAAAGTGTAGAATGTACAGGAAAGAGAGAAGTGAGCTAGAAGCCAGAAGTTTAAGTCAGCACATGCTATATCAGCAGGGAAAAGCAGACATCCATGGGCCATTGAATGCTGAAAGACAGGTCTCTGAGCCTTATGGAAAGAGCAGCAATTTTTGTGGTTGTTGAGTCCTTTTGGCAATATCCAGCTCTCCATGACACCATTTGAGGTTTTCTTGGCAAAGATACCAGAGGGGTCTAAGTTAAAGTACATTGGTTTGAATTATGATTTTGCTGCTCATTTATTTGATTTGGGGCCTAGTAAAACTTGTCTGAGGTTCAGTTTGCAGTTCTTAACCTGAGGTCCATGAACTTGTTTAAAAAAATGTCATAACTATATTTCAATATAACTCTGTAACCCTATATATTTTATTTTTTGCCTTCAAAAACATTATTTCATCTGTTTAGAAGAATTGCGCATGTTTAACCTATATTGGATTGTTTACTGTCTTGGGGAGAGGGGAATAGGAGGAGAAAGGAAGAAAATTGGGAATATAAAAGTTTTACAAAGTTGAATGTTAAAAGCTGTTTTTTCATGTATTTAGAAAAATAAAATACTATGATAAAAAAATAACAAATATTATTCCAAGCAGGAGTCCATGGGTTTCAGGGGACTGTCCAAGGAGCCTCTGGCACAAAATTTTGAGAATCCTAATTCACATAGTACTTGTGAGACCTACAAGTTTAAGGGAAAAAAGAAGTCATCCTCTTAGAAGAAAATCAATCCAGCATAACCAATTGATTTGGCTGTCAAAATGAAAATGGCCTGACAAGTATGTTGGTTGAGAGTTTATTACTTGGGTAGATATGAAATGATTCAGAGGAAGTAGAATGAACAAAGCTGATTGAAATTTGGATCTGTCTACACCAATGAGAATCTTCAATCCTGAGTCCTTTGTGGGATTTCCTGCTCCCCTTGCTCCTCCTTCCTCTAGACCCCAAAGCTCCAGGGGTTTTAGTGGGGTTTTTCTTCTTTACAAGCTGCTTATTTTAGAAACCATGTTTTATTTAACATTACTGATGCCAATAATTTTGGACTTGAACATTTAACGTGAACCACCCTCCTTCTCTACCTCACCCTCTCTACCCCTACCAATTTTTTTTTGTAAACTTATTCCCCAGAGAAACATGTTACACATTTCAAGCAACTGTAGTACTCATTTATTTGTGAAATTATCAAGTGTTGCATTATAAATGTGCTTAGGAACCACAAGGGCTTTCGGTCGGTCAGGACATTTTCCTATTTAAACATTGATTTAAAAACCTTGCCAAAATAACCAGGAAATCAGGAGAGCAAAATTATGCAGTACATAAAGAAAGCAGCTGCTCTCCCCCAGTTTTAGTGATTTAACCAGTCATTTCTTTAAACAAAATTGAAGAATGGGAGTTCGAGAGAGGGGTAGAATCAAATCTGGTGGCAATAATCTCATTTCATTACATTGGGCAAACCAAAATGTTAGTTATCCAATGCTGCTGATGTAAAGCATTTGTCCCTTGAGTGAGTGTTTTTTTAAAGTAAAATGTATAATATAGTATATGAATTTAATATCAAATTACATTTGAAGGGCCACTTTAGTAATTAAGTGGTAAAACTATGTCTAGCAGGTACTTTTGAGCTCAGAAGTACACCCCAGGCAAAATTCTTCAGTATTGGGAAGATCAAACTTACCAAAGGTTGTAGAACTGTTGCAAATAAAAAAATCAAATCAAAATGCAGAATACCTTAAAGAATGGAATTCAGTGCTGTAACCCATATCTTTTATATGAAGCTGAAGTACTTGGGAGAAACAGGTTAAGTGGATTTTACTCAGAAAATTGGGAGATCAAAAGGAGAACTGGAATGTTCTGAGCTTTGAGACTTATGAACTTTGAAATCTTGGGATATTTACTTTAATGTCTTAGGACCACAGGCAGCTTTCCAGGACTATAAATTATAGAGAAGATATCAGTCTGTATCTGTGTTCCCTGTAAAGGGAATGGGGAGCTAAGTGGCTCAGTAGAGTGCTGGACTAGATCAGCAATTCTTAACTTGGGATCCATGAAAATGTAACTTCAATTTCAGCTTTAGACACTTACCAGACACATTATCTCACCCCTGTATGCCTCAGTTTCCAAAACTATAGATAAGAATAGAATTTATCTTCCAGTGTTGTTATGAAGATCAGATAAAATAATATTTGCAAAGTGCTTGACATAGTATCTGTCACATAGTAGGCGCTTTCATAAATACTTGTTCCCTTCCTTCTGCTGAGAGTTTCCTATTCCATTGAACTCACAGATCTACTTCCTGTAATTAATCACATTATTTTAATTATATTATAAATCACATTATAATTAATTACATTATTAGTAAGTTTATAGTAAAACTGAAATCCCCTACTGTGGTGTAACATATACATTTTGTCCAATCCTCTATATTCAACCTTTCCCAAGATAGGATTCTGTATATCCCCTCTCTTCAACTCCTTTTTCACACAGGACAGCAGGGTTAGAAACAGCTAACCAGGAAGCTCTGCGTCTTATTATAGACCTCCTGTCTCAAGTAAAATAAAAATAGAGAGCACAGGGTGACTAACTCATAACTGGATTAGAAAGTGTTATAAAATTTTTGGTGGTTCTCATGGTCTTAGGCTGGGTTCCTCAGGATTGCTCTTCTAGGACTAAAATATCGCTTCTTCACTGGTGGGTCCTAAACTTGACTTCATTCTCTACTTGTGCTATGGGCTGTTCCTGCAACCCCAAATGCCTCAGAAGCAAATGCCAGTGCAGTACCACTTGACTGTCATAAATCTGACTGCAGCAGCAGCAGGGAGGCAGATAGACATTCCTTAGCTATTAGTATGACCCACTTGGTTTTTTCACCTTTGAAGTCCGCATGCATCCTATGTCTGATTTTATCCCCTTCTATCCACCGTCTGAATTAGCCCCAAGAGACCAAGCTCACAGGCGCATAAATTTAGACCTGGCAGGGATTTTAGAAACCTTCCAGTCTGATGCCATCATTTCACAGATGAGAAAATGGAAGGCCAGGGGAATGGTGACTTGCTGAATGATACCAGGAAATAGGTGGCAAAACTGGGATTCAAATCTACTTCTCTTTCCATAACATAAAAGATGAAGTTATATTAGTATGTACCTGTTATATCAGCTGTTGCTATTATTATCAATAATAATAGTTAATCAATAATAATTAGGGATATCATTGGGCAACCAGGTACAGTGGGTCTGCAATTAGGAAATCTGAGCTTAAATTCAAATGCAGACACTAGCTAACTATGTAACTGGTTAAATCATCTAACCTTGTTTGCCTCAGTTTCCTTATCTGTAAAATGAGCTGAAGAGGAAATGGCAAACTGCTCCAGTACCTTTGCCAGGAAAACCCCAAATGGGGTCACAAAGATTTGAACATGACTGAAACAACTGAACAACTAAACTATAGGGATATCATTTTTTTTAAATAGTGTTTTAAGACTAATATTATTTTTATCAATATGAGGTTAAATAATCATATGAAGTCTAACATTTTACACTTATAGAGCAGAAATTTTTAACCTGGGGTCTGTGAAATTTTTAAAACTATTCTGAGAAGGGGGTCCATAAATTCCACCAGATTTCCAAAGAGATCCATGATGCCAAAGAAATAAAAATAAAAAGGAAGAAAGAAAAAAGTATTCTTTGAAAGGATTCTTAGTGAATCATCTATATTCTCCCCTTTGGAAATAAAATAAGAGAGAGGAGGCTATGACCCCTCTTCAGAATACTGTTAGGATTGCATATTCACAGAAATATGGTCTTGGGAATGCATCAAAAGTAGGCCAGAAAAGCACTGACCCATAAAAGAAAGATGTAACAAATCTAGGAATAATTTAGTATTCATTTTAGCACTGAAGTAATTTACAATTGCGTTAGGAGGAATAAGTTTGTTAGTTGTAATATATGGTCACTTTGTGAGATGAGAGTGAGGACTGCCTTGGTGATTTTTACTCTCTTCATCATTCTGCTAGGTTTGCCACTTGACTATGCGAATAGCTCCATGGCATTGGATAGGAGAAGGGCCAATGTAGTGACAAGTGCATGAATGAAAACAGTTGAACAAAGTTTCTGTTACAGAAGTAAGAGACATTGAAGAAACCAAAAGGGGAGCAGTGTCATAGGAGGAATGAAAACAACTGAGAAAGAAAACTACAAATGTCGACATTATTGAGTTCAGGGAGCTCTGAGTTCTGTGTTCTTCAGAGGTCAGTGATTACCACTATCAAATTATGCTGCAAGGAGGCCAATTAATGTAAGGAACCACTGGTAAGTGTAATGAGAAAGGAGTTGATGGAACAGAGCCAGCTCTAGGCCAAAGCATGAAAGAGATGAAGTTTGCTTTCAATGACTGCAGCCTCTGTCTCTCTGCACCTTTGAGCCCAGATTCTCTGCTTCCAAAGAGTGATTTTTTTTTGATGTTATTAGATTTGGTCTATGACTTCTCTGAGGAGCTTGAATCTCATCCAATGTGTTAACTCTCCCTCCCAGCTTCTTGTCATTTCCAAATTTGATGACAATGCTATTCATACCTTGATATAAACTGTTGATTAATTAGCACAAGGCAGAGCTCAGGTGCCTGGGAATAATAGTTAATAATGGCAGCAAACTGCTTACTTGCCATGTCTATTAAATGTTCCCACTAATTCTACATGAGGACCTCATAAAACAATATTTTAACCAACTTTTTACTAAATGGGGGAAAAGGCAGGGTCCTTTTTGCACAGATGTAATTGATTAAAGATTCATAGATTTGTCAGAGCTCTAAAGTAGTATCTGCTCTTAGCAAGTATATTTTCTGAAGAAATCCAAGCTCTGATCTTTTAATTGCTTCTTTTTCTTCTTTTCAAAAAATTCTTTAAATTTATATCTTAAAACTTATAACTTAAAAATTGATCTCTCCTTAAATCCTATTTTTCATCCCACTTCCCTCTGTGTAGCTCCCAAGCCCCATCCTCTAAAACACTTTTTTGAACCTATAGGGAGCAGAGTGGTCCATCATCGAGAATGCGGGTATTTTACAAATTCACAACATCTTTTTGCTTAGGAAACACTGTCCTATGTGAGATTTTTATTCTTTTTAATAACTTATCACCTTTTCTTGGATTCTACTTAACTCAGGGTCATCTGATAAGCTAATAAAAAAAATAAGAATAATAGCTACGCTTTATAATCACCAGTGAGAAGACATGAAGAGTTAACTTTTAGCTATTTCTATTTCTCCCCGGGGTCAGACATTGGCTACTTATACAATGTGCCTCCTTTCAATTCTCCTTATCTGAGCTCTTTTACAGTGAACTTTCTGGCAGGTAGGAAAGATCAGTAATTAGCATATTATTGTCACTGACCTAATGAAAATAGTAATTGCTCTCACTAACATGATAGTTTTCTAATTCCTCAGAATGGTCTAAATTTTAGATTTGGTTTTGTTTTTTGTTTGGATATAGTTACTAACTCCCTCACTCCTCCATGTAAACTTTCTTGCTCAATGTTCCTTTGCCTGTCCAGCAATGATATCCATTCCACAGTTCTCTGAAGGATTCACATACCTTGGCTTTCTACCTAAAGGATCTATGAATCTAGTTAATCCTTCCAGCACGAAATTCCTTTCATCCTGCATTTTTTTTTACTTAAGTAATAACTTGATGAATATAAAAATATCTGTCCAAGAAAAGAGACTCTGCTGGATGTTAATAATTTAAGTCTTATTGTGAATTTAAGTTATAGGATCATAGAATTAGATATAGAAGAGATCTTATCGTACAGACCTCATTTTACAGATGAGGGAACTAAGGCAGAGCACTTAAGCAACTTTCTCAGGTTTACACAGTTAGTTAAGTGTCTGTGCTAGAATATGAATTCAGATTTCAGAAAAACCTAGAAAGACTTACATGAATTGATGCTGTGAAGCAAGAAGAACCAAGAGAATATTGTATACAGCAAAAGCAACATTGTACATTGATCAATTTTAATAGATACCTCTTCTCAGCAATACAATTATCTAAGACAAATATAAAAGATTCATGATGGAATTGTATTCACATCCAGACAAAAACTATAGAGTCTGAATGCAGATTGAAACATACTATTTTCACTTTTTTTGTTTTTTCTTTCTCATGGTTTTTTCCTTTTGTTCTAATTCTTTCACAACATGACTAATGTAGAAATATATTTAATATGACTGTATATGCATAACTTATATCAGATTGTTTGCCATGTTGTGGAGACAGGAGGAGGGAAAGGGAAGGAGAAAAAAAGGAAATCAAAATCATATAAAAATTAATTATGAAAATGAAAAAATATGTAATAAAATAGATCTTAAGAAAAGAATTTAAATCCAGGTGTTCCTGACACTAAATGCACTGTTCTTTGTTGTCTCTAAAGTCAACACTTTTTAAAGGTATACTTAAGTTCTAGATTTTTCTCTACAAAAGAAAACATAATCTTCTCCATTAAAAATATCAGGTAAAATCTGGTTTAAAAAAATTTTTAATAAAAAAATCAGGTAAAAAAATTTAGTGGGGAGTCCTTCCCTACATTTCTGAAGTCATATCACATAGGCAGATTATATATAAAGCCACCTCTGCTATCATATATATTTATAGTGTTGAATATGAGATAAAAATTAGGCTATAATGTACTTCCAATAACATGCATGCTAATGTGTCACTGAGATAGAAAAAGTGAGTGGCCTAGATCAGAAGGACTAAATGCTCAGCTTCCTAATTGCCTCCTCAATCAGATTACAATGTAATTTGGAAGTATTTAACAAAATAAATAAAAATGCAATAAAAGATAGATATCGTTAATATGATTTTCTAAGTCAATATGTGGCCAAAAGAGATCTTTATAGATGACTTATTTCCAAAATTGTTTCTTTTTAAGTTTGAATACCTCTGATATAAGTGGTCTTTCTAGAATTAAAGAAAACATTAACTGATAAATATTAACCTCTCTAAACCTCAATTTATTCACCTATTAAATGGACATAATAATATTTGTACTACCTACCTCTCAGAATTGTTGTGAGAAAAGTGATTTGTAGATCTTAAAGCACTAGTGTTTTAAGGTTATAATGAAATGTTGTTGTTACTGAAAAGCTTTCATCTGGATGTCAATTTTCATAATTAAGCTTTTAAAAGGAAATTTTTTCCCCAGAAGATTATACATGAACCAAACATTTCTTTTTGTTCCCCTGATTTCTAGTGACTAACTTGTTATTCTTATTCATAAATCTGTGGGATGAACCAGTATGTCATTTTCAGGATTTAGTCAATGCATAAATAGTCCAATGATAAATATGCAATGTCAGATCAATTCTTAATTATTCCTGTTCTGAGATCATAAGATTTACAATTAAAAAAGAGTAAATGGTCAAATCCAATTCTCCAATTTTACAGATAAGGAAACTAAGTCCCAGAGAGGTTTAATGATTTATTCACATTCACACAGTAACATAGCAGAATTGCTTTGAAATCTAATGTGTCCCATAGCCTCTCTTTTTTTTTAACCTCAACTCATAGCCTTATTATCTTTTCCAATGAGAAAGAATTCTTTCTAGGATTGTTTCTTGCCTGACCAAAAACAAACAAACAAACAAAAGAAAAAAAATAAACAAACAAACAAAAAACCATATATATATATATATATATATATATATATATGTTCCTAAATTGAATGCCTACTTAAAATCACTAGATGTTTTTCTCAAACCTCACTCTGTATTTCATTTTTTCCTACTCCGAGACTATATTTCTAGTTTATGCCTAAACAGAAACTTCTTCCCCTCAAGTTTGATGCTATATTGTTACTGAGGGAGCAATGAAATTCCCATCTGTATCTTTCATTCATTCTTCAGACAAAAGAAAATCTTTCTCAAAACTCCCCTCTGTAAAAGGTGGATTATTTGTTTAGAAATTGCGGTATTTGTCTTGACTCTGTAGGTTTAGGTTTATAAGGTTAACACTTCAGAGGTTATTTCCACCTGAGTATTTTGCATGCAATTAAGATGCGTTCACCATCAACTTTAGATATATCCTTATAATACAAACAGTCATGTTGAAGTTCTGCTGTGAAAAAGTATTTGAGTACAGTTCTGGTGACAGGGTCTGTTGTCCAAACACCAACTTAATATAAAACTGCCCATCATCAGACAACTGAGCACTAGTTAATGTGTTTTTTTAATCACTGCAGCCCATTTTTAAAAAGAAAAATGTGATATGATCCTCGTTTATAATGTCTTTTATATAAGATGCAGAGGTAGAGAAATTCTATTAAAAATTTCTGAAGATCATTCAAACCAAGTCAACATAAACTTGATATTAGGTAGATACAAAACAATGGTGAGCATAAGGAAATTGAATAAAATGTATACAGAAAAATGTTACAATCATGAGAAATAATATTTTAATATCTTTGACAAGTATTGGATGCCATCACCAAAATAATAACTTGATTATGTTTATCCTGTAAGAAGATATGAAAGTTATATCAAAGTCATTTGTGCATGTACAATCAAGTAATCATCAACTAATTAGAATAAAGATCAAAATTAAGATCAGATGTGGGGAAGAATCAGAAAACCATAGTGATCTACTCAAATAACATAAGAAAGAAAGAAAGAAAGAAAGAAAGAAAGAAAGAAAGAAAGAAAGAAAGAAAGAAAGAAAGAAAGAAAGAAAGAAAGAAAGAAAGAAAGAAAGAAAGAAAAGAAGGAAGGAAGGAAGG
>JAJPUD010002409.1:241470-288755 GCA_023553655.1 Myrmecobius fasciatus | reverse complement strand
AGAAAGAAAAGGAAGGAAGGAAAGAAGGAAGGAAGGAAGGAAGGAAGGAAGGAAGGAAGGAAGGAAGGAAGGAAGGAAGGAAGGAAGGAAGGAAGGAAGGAAGGAAGGAAGGAAGGAAGGAAGGAAGGAAGGAGAGGGGGGAAAGGGAGGGAGAGAAGAAGAGAGGGAGGGATGAAGAGAAGGAAGAAAAAGTGGAAAGTTATGGTGTATGAATGTTATGGAATATTGTTCTATAAGAAACAATCAGCAGGATGATTTCAGAGAGGCCTTGAGAGATTTACATGAACTAATGCTAAGTGAAGTGAATACAACCAAGAGAACATTGTACACAGTAACAACAAGATTATGTGATGATCAGTTCTGATGGACATGGCTCCTTTCAGCAGTGAGGTGATTCAGACAATTTCCAATAGATTTGTGAGGAGAGAGCCATCTGCATCTAGAGAGAGAACTATCTGGACTAAATGTAGATCACAAAACAGTATGTTCACCTTTGTTATTGTTGTTGTTTGCTTCCTTGCTTTTTTCTTTCTCATTCCCCCCCTTTTGATCTGATTTTTGTTGTGGAACATGATAAATGTGAAAATATGTTTAGAAGAATTGCACATGTTTGATCTATATTGGATTACTTGCAATCTAGGGGAAGGGGAAAGGGTAAGGGAGGAAGAAAAATTTGAAACAAGGTTTTGCAGGAGTGAATGTTGAAAATTATCTTTGCATATATTTTGAAAAATAAAAAACTATTATTATAAAAAACAAAAATAAATAGAAAATAAATTTTAAAAAGGAATGGAGGCCGAGGCTATGAATCATCAGCAAAGAGATAGTAATTAAAGACATAGAAACTTATGAGATCACTAAGTGAAGTAATGTAGAGAGAGAAAAGAGAGTCCAGGAGAGAACTCTGAGAGATACCTATGGGTAGAGAGTTTAATCTGAAAAAGAATTCAACAAAGGAGACAGGGAAGAAATGGTCACATAGGTAGGAGAGAAACCCAAAAATTGATGTATGAAAAACCTAAACAGAAGAGAGTGTCAGGGAGGGAAGAATGATAAATTGCGCCAAAGCTGCAGAAAGGTCAAGGATAATGAAAATCAAGAAAAAGCCATTAGATTTGGCAACTATGAGATTGTGGTAATTTTAGGAGAACAGATTCAGTGGAATGATAAAGTAAGAAGTCAGAGCCTAAGAGGTTTCCACAGTTTCCTGCCCAGACTTTACTTCCTAGCTATTCTTCCCACTTTTTGGTGGTGTCATTCTTCCCCATATGAATTACCAGAAATGGAATGTGCTGAATAGATCTTTCCCCCCAAACAAAAGTCCTACCTCATTAATATTAAATCTTCTCTTCCTTCAGAAGTTCCCATTTCTTACATTTTCATATAGTTCCTTGAGAACATGGATTCCTCTCCCCCCAGCACAATTTTGGCATATAATAAATTCTTAATAAATGTTTCTTGATTGATTGATGCAAATAGTATCTTTTCCAACAAATTCTGACTCACAACTCAGGACAAAACTACTTTCTGAAAAAACTTCAGTCTGGCTAAAAATCTTTATTATACTATAAAATATGAACAAAATTGAGCAGGACTCTCTAACAGAGATGTAAAGTTATTTTTCCACTCTAAATAGGCTTGGTAATCTGGTTTCCATAAGTAAACTAAATAAATGCATTCAGTTTTGCACAAGATTCTATCACAGAATTTAAAGCCACTGTATCCTTGACAATAGTGCAGTGAATTGAACAGTTTAAACTATTTTAATTAAACAGATTAAAATAATTTGATGATTACCAAAATGCCAAGTAGAAGCATAGCCCCTCTTTATTGAATGGACTAAGATCATTTTATAATTAACACATCAATTGTGTGCAAATGATGCTTCAAGAGATGCTTGAAGACAGATTATTCTCATGAGATTTAAATGTCCTCCTTATATTATTATATTATTATTTGTTTAGCAAATTCTTTTTTAACAGATAATTTGATGATTAATCCCTTGACAATACAGTATCTTAGAGTTGGAGGGAATGTGTTCAACCCAATCTAGTCCAATCCAAACATAAATGATAATACTGTTTACAACCTCCCCAACAAGTGATCAACTGATCTTTACTTTAAAAATCTACAATATGGGAAAATAGATTAATTATATAAAAGAATATCAAGCCTATAGTCTTATTGCTGTATAGATATTAATAATAAAGATAAGAATTTGAAGCAAATGATGATTAAGGTTACTAGAACCGTAGCTCAGCATGTAACCATTTCTCCCAACAAACTCATCACAGATAGATCAAATTTTCTTTTTGACTTGTTCCTAATTTACTCCAGAAAAATTGCTTAATTTTCCCTATGTGTGGGTTAGCTATCAAGATAGCATTTGCATATGCATCAAAGAGTTAAAGATTAGGACTTAAAGGGAACCCATAAATAGATACACATAAAGTATTTAAACAACTCATAAAACATAAAGATTTGGAGTTCTTTATTTCTTCTCCCTTTCATTTGCACAAGAGATTTGGAAAGCATTGAAAGTTTCTAGTCCTAAATCAGAGAACTATTTGGAGCAAAAGATTGGGATTCAATTCTAAGAAAAAGAATTCTAAAAACATACTAAATGACTTCAGGCTCTAATCAGCCGACTGGTTGCTGTTTGTGCTAAAAGAAGTTGGCCTCTGGAAGAATATATAGAAAAGCTTCATACAGAGTTTCTGGGACCTGATAGAATTTCCTTATGGGAAGATAAAAGTTGAGAGTTTTCCATAGTCTTCTGCAGGGATTGTGAAAGACCTGCCCATCTCATTAAAAGAGCTGAAGTCCGAGCTTCTAGACTCTAAATACATTCTTCTTATATGGAAAGGACAGCACACTGTCTCTGACCCTGAGCTGAAGCCAGAAGATGATATCAGAAAGATGCTTTATAATCCAAATCTAGAAGAATCGGGCCCAAGATCAGGACCTAGCAGCCATCAAACACTTAGCAGAGAATATTCAAAGTTTGAGACCAATAAAAAGTAAATCTAAAGGGAGTAGTGCAGGAATTATCACTTGAAAACAACTGTGGTCCTATAGCATTAGGGACACATGTGTGGACTTGAACATGTGTTTCCTATGTGCATGCTCCTCAACATTGCCTAGAACACATTGCGCCCCCTTTTTATGTACCCTGTTGTGGTCTTCTACACATGTTCCATCAGCATATATGTAGGAATGGGAGAAATGTTCTATTTCTACTTTTCTTATTTGGTTTGAATTAATTACATCCTCTGAGTGATTAGTAATTGATGGGGAAAGGGGGATTCATAAGCCATTACTTTTTTGGTCAATACTGGTAAACTTGGGCTAGTGTTTTAGAGAAGGAAAAGGATTAAGAATTTGGATACACCTACTATGTGCCAGGCACTGAGTAAAACACTTTTTGCAAATAGGATCTTATTTGTCCCTACAACAACTCTGAGAGGTAAATGGTTTTATGATCTTCATTTTACTACTGAAGAAACCTAGGCAGACAGAGGTTATGTGACTTGCCTAGGATCATAGAGTTAATAAGTATCTTAAGTTAGATTTAAATACAGACCTTCCTGACTCCCAGCCTAGTGCTCTAACCAGGGAACCATCAGATGCTTCTATGTGTGGCCTCCAATGTGTGTTGAGGGAAAAGAAAAGGGTTACATTCCCAAAGCAGCCCATTCCACTTTGGATAAGTTCTAATTGTAGGGAAGTTGTTTTAACATTGAGTCAAAATTGTTTCATTGAAAATTATAACCACTTCTCCTTGTCCTGCCCTTAGAGACCCAGAAAAATCATATAATCCATATGATACTGCTTCAAAACTATTATATCCCATTAAAATGTTTCCTTCTCTAATCTAAACTTTCTATTTCCTTCAACTGACTCTCTTATGACATGATCTCAACCCTTTCATCAACTCAGCATACTGAAATTTGTTTTATCTAAATTATCACAAATCGATAAGGTTTTAGAATTTACATATGTGTTACTTAAATTTTATAATTATTTATTTTCCCTTCCCAATTTTGTGGAGAAAATAAGTTAGAATGAATGTTATTCATTATGAATAAACACTATTTTAAATTTGTGTTAAAATATTTTATGTAAAGAACTATATAGAAATGTTAACAAGTTTTTAACATTTGTTAAAACTCAAAAAACCAAAACAAAATAGGGATGTGAAATAGGTTTTATAACTTCTAATTATATAGGGAGAAAAATAAACATTATATATAGAGAGATATAATAAATGTAACATAACCACAGTGTTTTAAAAAATTTTATAAATGGGTCACAACAGACCATGCGTTATTATTTTCTTAACTATGTTCTAATGTGTGGTCTTAGAATCAATTTTTACCTGCTCAAGAAGAGAAGTTTAAATATAAACCTCCAATAATTATCCTTCCATTATAACAAATATAATATATGAAAGAGCTAAGGATGAACCATTAAAGAAATACATATTTTCTGATGAGGTTTTAAAGAAAGTCACCAATAAAGTGGAAGAAACCATTTAAGTAGCTGGATCCATTAGAGACTATGAATCAGCTTATGAAAATGTAGGAAAAGTGTTTCCTTCCTTTGGATTAATTTTTTTTCTAAAATGGAAACTTATTTTGAAATTGAAAAAGCAAAGTATAATCTTTGCTAGCCCATGACTAAGCAAGAAAAGGTAAATGCTAATATGGACTGAATAACCTTTTTTTATTTCTTATATTGACATAATTAAAATATGAGTTATAGATATTAATAAAACTAATCCAAACTCTGTCAATTTTTGGAAACTTTTCTAGCTCCCCCAGATCACTATAAGTGGGTAATATTAATCCACTTTGACTAGTCTTGTGAAGTTTTCAGGTTTACTTTGAAAACATGCCCCATGAAGAAAACACCAGTAGTCTTTTTCTTTTTTTACCTGATCCTTCCAGATGATCTCTCATTTGGATCTACTTTCTTATCTTTCAAGAACAAATAGCAGGGGCAGCGAGGTGGCACAGTGGATAGAGCACCAGCCCTGAAGTCAGAAGGACCTGAGTTCAAATCTGGTCTCAGACACTTAATATTCCCTAGCTATGTGACCCTGGGCAAGTCACTTAACCCCAATTGCCTCAGCAAAAAGCAAAAAAAAAATAAAAAAAAAAAAAAGAAAAAAAAAAAGAACAAATAGCAGCTTCCTTCTCAAAGAATCCATTCTTCCTCTCCAAGAAGAGTCTTATGTTATGTGCATTTTGTTTTTTAACTCCAAATTTATAGTGGTCTTGCCTCTTTCCTTCTTCCTCTCTATGGTTTTTCTACCTTCCAACCTCCTGACACATGCAGTGATTCCTGTGTGCCTCTTCAGATTCTTTCTAATTTTTTTCCCAAGGCAATTCATTTTGGATTTTTAATACTTTTTAAAGAAACACTTCACTTTCCAATAATGGATTGGGCTATGATGAGGTATTCTTTGACATACTTCTTTATCTCTTCTAAGAAGAGAATCTGACTTTTAATGTCAGATAGTATATCCAAGGTCACACAGAAGATTAGTGGTAGGATCAGTATTAGAACCCAGGTGTCCTGATTCTAAGTTCAGTGCTCTGAGTAATTTTTTCAAGGTCATAGAGGACAGCATTGAGTCCAAGTCTAGAACCCTGATTGCCTGTCTCCCAATCCAGGACTTTTTATTGTACTACATTTCTTTTATTAAATCTAAAAACAAAAACAAACAAAAACCAATTCACATTTTTAATTACAAAAATACTTTTAAATTCACAAAATACTTATGTCCCTATTGTCAAAATAATTAATTAGGAGTATTTGAGAAGGGAAAATATGTAGAAAATATAAGCTAAGTTTTTTCTTTAAATTAAATAATACAAATATCTGTAATATGACTTTCCATATTATGTTTTTGCCCTTTCAGAGGCCCCTGTGACCACAACCTTCATTCATTACTTGGCCAAAACTCTGGTGCTTAACCGTGTACTCAGCTAAGCTGGACTTCAGAAAACATTGTCTGTCAGCAATCATAACAAGAGAATGAAGAAAATAAAGCAAAAAGAAGTTCCCTATTCTTATGGACAGTCATCTAGAATGACACAGGCTAAGGAGACATGGCAAGTTTCATATTGCCTTAATGGGAAATATAAATCTACATGGATATACTTCTGAGTCCATATCCCAAAGAAATCATAAAAGAGAAAAATACCCACATGTGCAAAAAATGTTTGTGGCTGGACTTTTTGTGGTGACAAAGAATTGGGAGATGAGTGGACATCCTCAATTGGGGAATGGCTGAATAAGTTATGGTATATGAATATAATGGAATATTATTGTTCTATGAGAAATGATAAACATGTACTGAAAGATTAACATGTACTGATGCTGAGTAAAGTGAGCAGAACCAGGAAAACATTGTACTCAGCAATAGCAAGATTGTGTGATGATCAACTATGATATACTTGGCTCTCAGCAATTCAGTGATCCAAGGCAATTCTAATAAACTTTGGATGGAAAATGCCATCTACATCCAGAGAGAGAACTATGGAAACGGAATGCAGATCAAAGCATACTCTTTTCACCTTTGTCTTTCCTCCTCTTTTTTTTTAACTTGTGGTTTTTCCCTTTTGTTTTTTTCTCTCCCAAGAAGACTCATTTAGAAATATGTAAAAAGTAAATTTACATGCATAACCCCCCCAAAAAAAATTAAATAAAAACTTAAAAGGATAAAATTGCAGATCAAAGCATGTAGCAAGGTATCAAATAGGGAAGTCAGTAAAAAGGGATAGAAGTCAGTAAGGAGGGAGGGGGAAAATGAGTAGTTTTAGACATGTGGAATTGGAGATGACTCCAGAATATCCAGTTTGAAATATCCATTAAGCAGTTGGTGACACAATATTAAAATTAAGGGGAAAAAAACATGATACTAAATAGATGAAGTAACTCTCCTCTGCCACCTCAGAGTTTCCCTGAGAATTTATCTCAGACTTTTTTTTCTTTTCTCTTTATATAGTCTCTAAGCATCTTAACATTCACTTATCATCTCTATAAAGGTGACTGCCAAGTATACATATTCACCCCTAATCTCTACTAAACTCTAATATCAAATCGCTAACTACCCATCAGATAACTATATCTGAATATTCCATTTCAAACTCAACCTTTCCACCATGGAACTCAGAAAACCTCCCCCCAACCTGTGATCCAACCAGTTCTTTCTCCAAACATCCCCATTTCTGTAGATGTCACTACAATCTTTCCCTCTAATTTGGACTTTGAAATTATCTTTGACTTTTCACTCTCACTCGAATGCTTCATCAAATCAGTTTCCAAGTTTTGTCTAACCTCTTTACACAGCATTTTTCACATCTATGCCTTTTCTTCTACAGACCCTCATAACTGGCAGCATCAAAGCTCTTGGTCATATGGATGAACATTGTATTCTTCTCCTGGAATTTCTTCTGGCGTTGTCAGACCGCAGACACCATATTGATTGCTCCTTAGCCTTTCTGAAGTCACACTGGCCCTCAGATAGATGATCATCTTCCAGGAGAAAAATCAAACTATTAAGGAGAGCTCTGGAAAAAAATCTTGCTAGCAATAACTAAGAGAGAGACCCTTGTGATTGTCACAGGACAACCTATTTCACTTTCACTCACACACACACATACACACACACACACACATATGTGGAAGATTAATTAAGACTTCAGATAACTCACTACTAGCTCTACATCCCAAAGGAATCTCCCCCAAAAAAGAGGAAGGGAAAGGACCTATTTGCACAAAAAGTATTTATAGTAGCTCTTTTTGTGGTGGCTAAGAATTGGAAATCAAAGTGATGACCATCAATTAGAGATTGGCTAAACAAGTTGTGATATATGATTGTAATGGAATATTATTATGCAATAAGAAGTGACAATCAGGATAATTTCAGAAAAAATGGAAAAACACACATGTACAATTCATAGTAAAGTAAACAGAACCAGGAGAAAACTATACAGTAATAGCAATACTGTTCAATGAAGAACTATGAATGACTTAGCTATTCTCTGTGATACAATGATCCAAGACAATCCCAAAGAACTAATGATAAAATATACTATCCACCTCTAGAGATTATTCGTATACAGAGTTTTGTATATGGAGTGAAGCATATTATATTTCCTTTTTTCCTTTTTTTTCTTTTATTCAAGTCTTCTTGTTAAAAAAAATAACTAATATGGAAGTTATACATAATTGCAAATGTATAGCCTATATCTGATTACTTATTTCAGGGAGTTAGGGAGGAAGGAAGGAAGTCAAATTTGGAATTTGAAATTCAAAACTTTAAATAAAAATGTTTTTAAAAGGTTGCAGTGAAGTCAGGAGGACCTGAGTTCAAATCTGGTCTCAGACACTTAACACTTTCTACCTGTGTGACCTTGGGCAAGTCACTTAACCCTAATTGCCTCAACCAAAAAAAAATTTTTTTTGGCAGATAATTGAAAGAGTGAGGGAAAGGTACATGATGTGTGTAAGAAAGTTGGAAAACACAGCAAACAGTGGTTTGCATGCAAAAAGGGGAGTAAAAGACATTACCAACAACATACCATATGTGACTAGAAATGGAGGTAGCCCAGTCTTGCAGCAAAATGCAGTGGTAACAAACTTCTGTGCTTCACTGGTAGCCATGAAATATTAAAATAGCAAGATGAAGACCTTTACTTCAATGGATAAACTCTCTTTGGAGAATATGTGAAAAGACAAGGACAAAAATAACACAAGAAAAGTTGTTGAGTCTTACTCTACAGTAATACAGAGAGTAAGTATTGATTGATCAGATCACAGATCCATTGAAGAAGCAAAATATCCCAGTTGTCTTTTATTTCATATATACATCTCACACCACTTTAGGATTTTATGTCTACTGTTATTCAGAAATTTCAAATTTCTTCCTCAATTATATTGTGTGAAGGAAGGATTCCTTCTAGATGGTCTTCTAGGTGGGTTTGTTTGTAGACGATATCATGTTGATTGTATCAAGTTCTAAGAATGTTAAAGAGCCTTCTAAATGAATTCTTCCATCTTTCAAAATAATTTGTGCTAATTTTCCTCAGAAGAGAAAAAACAAACATATAGATGAGAAATGCCTACTTCCCAGACTATAATATGCAAGCATATGGATAATCCCTACATCTGAAGCATCAGTACACATATCTTAGACAGACCTTGTGAATGAACAATGAATGGGGCTAAGCACTGAATATAAGTATCATTGGATTCACTTGCCTTTAGGAAACTGTGAAGTCCTTTTTATGACCTGAGGTTCCCCCTTGAAACAACAGCCCATATTTTCACAACAATGATATTACCTGATATCTATGATAGTCACAGAATACCGATTTCCAGAGAAATAAAGTAAACTGTAACTGAAATGGCAATGGAAAGACACAAAGGTTAATGAATTTTTAAAGAAAAATTGCATGAAACAATTGACATATAAGTTATCATCAAGAAGATGTATGACCAGGAAAAAAAAAAGTTGCCCTGATTTAAGAGCAAGAAATGATGATGGAAAGGAAGTCTATGTGTTCCACTATTTTGTACATACATATCTTGAATATACATAAATCATTTAAATTTATTGTGCAAATTATATTGTGATCAATAAATTGTACATATAAACCCTTTGAATCTATCTCCTCTCTCCTACAAAGCCACCATCCTAATTTCAAGCTCTCATCACCCTTCACCTGGGTTATTGCAAGAAGCTACTAATTTGTCTACTTTCAGTTTTCTTTCTCAAGACCATTGTCATGGATTGGCAGAATGAGTTTCTTTGTTGGTGAATTCTTATAGCAATGAAATCATAGGTATAGTCTTTTTTGGAGGGCTGGGCAGTGAAGAAGTATAATCTAATTCTGGTCCTCCCCTACTCAAAAGTCTTCAGTGGCATTCTGTTATCGCCAAAAGAAAATACAAATTTCTCAACCTGTCGTTTAAAGGCTTCTGCAATTTGATTCCCAACTACTGCTGGCTCATTTCATATTATTCACCTTTACACACCCTATCTTCCAGCCAAAACAACCCTTTGGCTCTGTTATATCAGTTAGACACTCTATCTCCTGTCACTGTACTTTTGCATGGACTGCTGTGCCCAATCCCCAGAAGATACTTTATTTTAACTTTTGCCTCTTACAAACCCTACCTTCCTTGATGGTCCAGTTCAGATGCCATCATGGCACATATGGCATTTAATTAGTGCCTGTCAGCTCTATGATCATATGATCACTCTAATACATAGCATTCTTTTCCTCAAACAAAATATTTATTCTTCTGGGTACTTGTTTATCTCTCCAATGAAAGTAAGCTCCCTGAGAACAGAAACTATTTTTGTTTGTTGTGTTGGGATTAATTGAACTGGATATAATCAAAAGAAGAACATTAATAAGAGTCCTATATATAACCGAAGTAAATTATTCTATATCTAGATGTATTTGCATTAAGAAGTAGTATCAAGATACTACTTCTTAGCTATAACCACTGCATGAGTTATAACTATATATTTTCTTAGATTGCATCATCTCCTATACAAACTCAATAGAAACAAAGGTCAGTAATCAACCTAAAGATCCCTGCAGACCTCATATTGACATAGAAAACCATATATAAACTTTACCTATGTTCTATTGCCTTTTTATTTATTTTGCTATGTATTTTCCAATTGCATTTTAATCTAGTTCTGCCACAGCCACAGAGCTTGACACTTCTCATCATATGTTACCACTGGTTGAAAACCAGGATTTGGGGTTCATACAATATCAAAGAACTCAGTTTATCAATGTCGTTTTGATCAATTTATTCTCTATTTCAATTTTTTTTAATCTTACTCCACATATGTTTAGAAAGCATATACATTATGTCCCCCATTGAATTGGCATCTTTTAGATACAGCTAGATTCCAATTAGTGTGAATAGTGATTCCTGTGAAGTGATCACATGCATTTTATATCATTCCAAGTCATTATGATTGGTTCCAGCACAATGTAAATATGCAATGCAAATTCGAATAATGCAAGCACTTCACAAGATTCATTATTCACATTAATTGGGACCTAGCTATAATTCTTTATTTGAGAAACTATTATTTATTCAGAAAAGATTCTTCCTAGGACTGTTAAACATGTGCCATTCACATTCTGCCTCAAAATTCATCTTTTTTTTTTCTTGTGCAAAAAAAGTTTAATCATGTTATTTGAAAATTTTCATTTATTCCCTGCATACCTAATTTAAATCTCCTAGGATCCCACAGCTACTTGGAGTTTCATATTTCATTCATTTTAGTGAAAAATTAAGACCCAAGTCTTCAGATTCCAAATCCAATGCTCTTCCTACTGGACAGTTAAACTGGCTTTAGGGGATGCATTGTTGTACTCCACAGAGATGGGATTGAAAACGAAATATCATTAGAAAGCTTCATTCGTTCATATTTTGAGGTATGTTTAGCTCTTTGATAAGCATAAAGTCATTGAACTAGAAGGGTGTTCAAGAGAACAGCTGGTCCATCCCCCTTCTTTTAGACAAGTGAATGTCTAAACCATCTGGGATAGCATGAGGGCAAAAGTTATGTAAAAATATACAAATCACTGAGTTCAAGCTGTCTCCTGTCTCTATTTCTTTGAACAGGCTACTTTCCCTACCCCTCTCCATACACTAAATCCTCATTTCGGGTCTGATTCTTACTCAAGACTGAACTCAGGTGTTACCTAAATCAGGAAGTCTTTCCTCATCTCCCCAATGGATGGCATCACTCCTTATCAGGGCTTTTCCCCTCTCAATTTACCTCATCTTTATATGTCTGAAAATTCTCCCATCACCTTCCCAAAGTAGAAAAGAAATTCTTTATCTCCCTAGGGCCTAGAACACTTTCTTCCATATAGCAGGGCTTAATAAATATTTATACAACTAAACGATACCTTTTCCAAAAATGATTGCAATACAACCATTCATATTTTCAGGAAAAGAAGGAAACAAACTGTATCCCCAGCTCTGCAGGTTATAAATAGGTTTATTCCTAAACTTATCACCAAATATGAAAATTCACTCAGAGATGGGCAAATACAGCACCCAGGAAGTGGTCTATATTGAATCTAGTCCATGGTGGTCTAGACATACTATCTACTGAAAATAGGAGAATAGAATAGCAGACAACTCAAATTCCTTTCTGATCCTATATTTCTGTGACTGAATTGGTTCCTCCTTCATTTCTGAGTTCCTTCTGTAGGGCAACATACAGTACCTAAAAAAAATGAGACAATTCTGGCCTTAACTGCTCATTTTCATGTATCAGCATTTTTGTACTGGAAATAAATGGAAGCATACATACATCTGTGAAAATAGGGTGTGCATGGCTACCTTTTAATGCTGGAGTGCTATGTAATGGACATTGAGAGTACATTAAGTATACAAAAAGTGCAACATATCTTCTTAACGATACAGACACATGTATAATTTATGAATCATCAATTCTATGTCATGGTTCAAAATCTTAATAGGCTTCTGAGCAGATGTCTTAGAAAAGGTTTCTAATAATACAGACCAGAGGAATTATGGCTCCATTTTGGGTTGGTCTTGACACAATAATTTTGCAGCTATGAAAGTTTAAGTTCCATGGTCTACTGTCCATAAAATGTCTGACAGCCACTGAATGACAGGCAGCTCTTGAAATTGCTTCCAGATGAATACAATCATTTTTCAGTGACAGGCAGAGCAATGTCCAATAATTTCTTATCTTCATTTGGGGTGGAATTTTTTTTTCCCTCAAGATATTATGGATTTGTATGTATTGTGTATATGAGCACACATATATACACACAATCATATCCTATCTAATTTCAATGTATTTCTCTGAGCTTTTTTTATTTGCATACTGAGATACAAAGAGTCTATATGTTCACATATGTATATATAAGTAAATTTGTATATATATATATATGTGTGTGTATGTGTGTGTGTATAGTATGCAAATAACAAAAGCTCAAGAAAGAATAATGAAGTCAAATGGGATTTAATTTAGTGTCTAATAGGAGGCCCTGAAAAAATAACAGAAAATTAAAAAGAGTTTCATACCTCAAAAGGAGAATTTTATCATTCTGATGGAGTAATTTATTTTTAGGAGAAAATGACTCAAAATTCATATGTACTAAAGTTCTCTGAGAGCTGTTCTGTTTCCTTCAGGAGAAATATAATTCAAATGCCCTTTGTTCAGTTTACAGACCTCCAAATCAGATGAGGGGAAAGTTCCTCCATTTTAACACATCATTATAACTTGGGAAACTAGCTGAAGTACACTTATCTAGTGAATGCCATTGGGTAGGGCATAGTTCCAATTGGCTTCTGTTATTAAATCATTATATTAGACATAATACACTGAAGAGTAATGTGATGAAAGCAATGAGATGTTTTATATATTTTGCAATGTTCCAAAGCCCCATATGATTTTCTATTTGTTCTCTACATGCCTTATTTCATCACATATAGCAATATGAGCAAAATTATGAAATAGGCAAAGTAATCACTATCCCCCAAGTCTTATTCTAGCCTCAAGTTGTCTTAGCTAGTATGTATTACCAGACCTTATAATATAGCAATATGCCAAAACTTTAAGTTGCTCCCAATCAAAATATTCTCTTCCTAGATTATTTACTCAGCACCATCAACTCATTCAGCTTAGAAACTGATAAATGAAGGTGTTAATAGCTTCTGAAGACTAACACAATACCCTTTCCCTTATAGGATTTGCAATTTATAGCAGTTGTTAGTGCTATACCCCAGAAAAGTGACTAATAATGGGGTAGGGAGATAATTTTTACTAAGAAGAATTTTTACTAAGCTAGAAACCTAGCTATTAAACCTATTCACAACCTACTTGCTAGACATCCAATGTGGTCAAATGATAATAAAAGAATTCAAAAATCAAGTACAGGAAATGATTTTTTCCACATTATAACTGTATAAAAGTTAATACAAAATATAACTGTATAAAAGTTAGTACAAAAATAAATTCACAGGCAATAGGAAAGAGGAATCACCAGAAAATCTAGCATTTATACTCAGATAAATAAGTCAGTAACTTCCCAAAGTACCAAAATCCAGTCAAAGATCTTCCAGTCCGCAGAGATCTGTACTTGGAGACAACATGATCTCAGAAGTTCTTTGAGAAAGCTCAGAAGTGGTTAGAGACCCATGGCCTAGACCTTAGAAGTCACTGTCTGTTGCAATGACTTGTTTAGTGTGTTTGCAATTGCTGCAATATTCAGAGAGAGACAACCCAGGACCATGGGCTCCCAGATTCCTGACACTGTTCTGTGATGCTCAAGAGGGCTATGAAGATTCAGAGCTCTGAATCTCATGTATCTTGGTGAAGCAGCAGTTAGAGTAGGAAGCCAGATTATTCAGATCTAGACCAAGGAAGGCCAACTATTCCATCTAAAAGCCCAGGAGGTAAACTGACCCTGACACAAAGCCCGAAATCAGGAACTAAATCTAGAGAGATAAGTAAACACAAGAAGTTAATAGCTCTCTATAAAGAATTACAATTGATGCAAAGATACCCAGAAGACCAAGCTAAAATGAGAGAATCTATTTCTAACTATTGCAGATTCTCAAAAAAAAAAAAAATCACAAGGCCTACATGAAAAATAAAAGAAATAAAGTAATTTTTTAATTAAATAAAAGCTCTGAAGGAAATAATTGGAAGAAGAATTCATAGCTTAGAAGAAAAAGTAGTATCATAAAAATGGAATTCACAAAAAATAGACTGGGAAAAGTAGAAATCAATGATTCCATGACACTTAATATCTGTGTTGTGATCCTGGCGCAAGTCACTTAACCCTGTGTGCCTCAGTTCCCTCATCTGTAAAAGGAGCAAGAGAAAAAAATGTCAAACCAGCATCTCTGCCAAGAAAATCCCAGATAGAATCACAAAGAGTCATTCTATTAGGATGAGAAGAAGCAAGTATCTTTTTACAATCTTAATGTCTTTGAAGAGTTTTGAGGGAGTTAAATAAGAAAAACGGATGACCTAAAAACTGATTAGTGTCTGTTTTGAGAGTTTTAAGAGGGATAAGAAAAAGAGGATAAAAGGAATATATAAAGTGCATGTAGGAGACAGTGGTAAAACATTTCATTGTTTTATTATTGAGTATGTAAGGAATATGAAGAAAATAGAAAAGGGTGCATCATGTCAACTTAATCTTATTTTGTTTAGTCTTGGTTTTTTCTGCTCCCTGTGCAAAGATAACACAAAGTGTTAAGAAGCATTAGCCATTAACAAAAAAAAAAAAAATGAGGTATGAATATCCCAGAACTTTGAAGGGAAAAGTGAAAGGAATGTGAAGTCAAAAATAGTGTCAAGGCTTTACTTTTTGAGGAAGCAATGAACTTCAGTTATGATAGGTGGGATTTCTACCCCTGGCAGCAGCTTAAGAGCATTAGAACATACTTTTCTTGGTTCTCTTTAAAGAGTGTTACTAATGCATGATTGGTTGAGTTCTTGAGATATTTGAGACCTTAAAGTTGTCAAATCTCTGGGCCAGGTGTTAAAAGGTCAATCTGCTCCTCTGGAATGTAATAATATTTTTAAATCCTCTTTTTGTGTACATGTAAGATATATGAGTTAAATTTTAGATTTTGCTGTTATTCTTTTTTTAAGAGCTAGAATTCTACATGTAAAGTACTACTGATAGATTTAAATATCCATTCCTGTACTTAAAAAACATATCTCAAATACCAAAACATATTTTAGCCCTGTTTGTTCAACAATTGCATATCCTTGTTTTCAAGAATTATCGAAATTTATACTTGTTTAATTTATTTGACACATATAAAAAGTGATAAAACTATGCATGTCCTTTGACCCAGCAGTGTTTCTACTGGACCTATATCCCAAAGAAATCTTAAAGGAAGGAAAGGGCCCCACATGTGCAAAAATGTTTGTGGCTGCCCTTTTTGTAGTAGCAAGAAACTGGAAACTGAATGGATGCCCATCAATTGGAGAATGGCTGAACAAATTATGGTATATGAATGTTCTGGAATATTATTGTTCTGTGAGAAACGACCAGCAGGATGATTTCAGAGAGGCCTGGAGAGACTTGCATGAACTGATGCTGAGTGAAATGAGCAGAACCAGGAGATCATTGTACACGGCAACAACAAGACTATGGTGATCGATTCTGATGGATGTGGCTCTCTTCAACAATGAGATGTTTCAAACCAGTTCCAACTGTCCAGTAATGAAGAAAGCCACATACACCCTGAGAGAGGCCTGTGGAATCTAAGTGTGAACCACAACATAGCATTTTCATGCTTTCTGTTGATGTTTGCTTGCATTTTGTTTTTCTTCTCAAGTTTTGTTTTTTTTGTTTTGTTTTGTTTTGTTTTTAGTAAATCCAATTTTTCTTGTACAGCAAGATAACTGTATAAATACGTATACATATATTCAATTTGTCATATATTTTAACATAATTAACATGTATTAGACTATCTGCCATCTGGGGAGGGGTGAAGGAAAGGAGAGAAAAATTTGGAACAGAAGGCTTTACAAGGGTCAGTATTGAAAAATTACTCATGCTTATGTTTTGCAAATAAAAAAACTTTAATAAAAAAAAGATTTATTTGACACATAACTAAAGCAGAAATACTTTAGGGTTAAGAAAACTTATTCCTGAAGAATACCCTGAAAGAAGTGATGGTGAAGAATGCAGTCAACATGGTAGAATTCAAGATGTCTTTCTGGCATACCCTACAGGCTACTATTTATGAGTAAAATTAGTCCTGTGGTATCCATGCAAAATTAAAGGAAAGAGAGTGAGAGCAAGAACACAATTGTGAAATATCTTTGATGAAAAAAAGATCATAGGACTCTAGCTGTGCTTTTATCTACCTATTTCAGTTTTACAATTGACTAATAAGAAGCAAAAGAGTATAATTATTAGACAACTATTCTGAGTCAGAAAGACTTGGATTCAAGACATGCCTTTCACAGAGATTGTATGACCATGAGCCCCTTTAGGAACCCAGACAAATTGCTAAAACTCAATTATAAATGTTCAACAATGAAGATAGTCATATACATCCAGAGAGAGGCCTGAGGGAACTGAGTGTGGACCACAACACAGCATTTTAATGCTTTCTGTGAATATTTCCCTGCATTTTTTTTTCCTTCTTAGGTTTTTTTTTCTTCTCTCTTTCTAGATCTGATGTTTCTTGTGCAGTAAGATAACTGCATAGATATGTATACATATATTGGATTTGTCATATAATTAACATATTTAGCATGTATTAGATTACCTGTCATCTAGGGGTGGAGGGTGGGGAAAGGAGGGGAAAAGCTCGGAACAAAAAAAAAAGTTATGCAAAGGTTAATGTAGAAAAATCATTCATATGTTCTGTAAATAAAAAGCTTTTAATAAAAAAAAACTGAATTATAAAGAAGGGGCCACCTGGGAGTTCCCCACATGATTTACATTATGGTTTTCAATCATCTCTCAATAGGCATACATATAGGATGACTAAAAGATTGTTGTAGTTTTATTCATTTGCTCTCAATTGAAATGCATACTACAGTCCTAAACACAAGAATGGTTATCAAAGTAGGGCCAGGTTGAGAGCCATTATGGAGCATGAGATGGTGCAGTGGATAGAGCACTGGGTCTGTAGTCAAGAAGACCTGAGTTCAAATTCAGTCTCAGATACTTACTGTATTACCCTGGGCAAGTCACTTAACCATAATTTCCTCATTGTAAAATAAGCTGAAAAAGGAAATGACAAACCATTCTAGTATCTTTGCCAAGAAAACCCCAAATGGGGTTCTGAAGAGTTGAACACCATTGAAATGACTGACAATAACAATGGGAGCTCTTACAGGGCCTGAATGTATTACCCTAAAACTAAAAATATACTGGACACTGAACTTCAGGGTAGATAAAACACTCTTGGTAGTCTGTATTAGCTGGGCTAGTTTGATCTCAAACTCAAACATTACATATGATCCCTTGCTTTGAGACCCTATTTAATCTACAATTCCCTTAGTGGGTGAGTCTTTCCATATCAGGAATGAAGAAGTCCTGATCTCTATTGAATTAATCCTAAAACTTGCATCCACAGTGGCTCAGGGTTAATGGTATTTGGGGGGAGTAGAGAATGAAGGATTATATGTGAAGTAGATATGATTACTTAGACTGCCAACTTCAATTTTCAGCTATCTTTCGACTTTTACCAATAAATCAATCAACAGTATGCTCCATTGGGTCAGACCACAGAAATCCTTTGATTTCCATGCTAAGACAAAGACTTGCCACATTCTGGATTTAGTGCCACAGGAAACCTTAGGGGGCTAATGAATTTAATTCCTCTTAAAGAGGAAGAAACTGAGCTCTAGAAAATTAAATGATTTGTCCAGAGTCAGCCCAAGTCTTCTGACTCCAAAGTCAATGATCAATCTTTCCATGGTACCATCTTACCTATCCTTTATTCCATCCCATTTCCTGTGTTATTTTAGTGTTCTGTTGCACAAAGCTCTTGTTTTTTTCCTGGTATAGAATATTAAATAGTTAAAGGTGTGAGCTAGGAAAATCGTGTGTTTTTTAGGTATTCTAAATAGTACATTAATTCATAATGTGAATCTTTTGAGATCTGATCAACAAACTGCTTCTCAATAAATTAAGCAAAGCAAACAAAATTAGTCTGTTTTACTTTAGGTACTTAACACAAATCCTTTAATAACGTGTTTGAGTATAGAAACCATTAATAAATGCATAATTCCCAAAGACAGACATGATTAATTAAGTTATATATGTATCCTTGTAATTAAAAAAAAAATGAAAGAAAGAACATGAGGCATATGGGTGGGATTCCTGAGTACAAAATTCAAAGGCTTTCCTTTTTTGTGGCTCTTGTATTTCTCTCCATGATGGAAGGCAGGCTGCTGGTTATTAGAGCTGCCAACAAATAGTTATGGCATAGTCACAAAACACCCCCAGACTCTGTGACTTATTAAAAAAACCACTTTGGTATTTATCTGTCATTTGCTAACCCAGCTTTCTATCAAATGCCTGCCTGCCAAAGTCAGAGAGTTCGAATTTGAGGGGGCAGCTAGTGCTTCTGTGTCAATGAACAGATTAGGAAGCAAAGAGACCAATGAATCATCTAGCAGATGGTGTAAGGGCAAGGTCTTTTATAAGTGTGATTATTTTTCTCCTTTTTTACTCTTTTTTTGGAATTATCAAAATAATGGCAAAGTTCAAACATTGCCACTAAACAGTTTCCAACCTCTTATCTTTAGCATGGAGAATTTACCTAAAACAAAAGAACCACAATAAAGCATCCTACTGGAAATCAGCAAACATCACCTGTGTGATATGGCAGATTGCTTTTATCATCTTAATCCCCAAACTGAATTACAAGGAACCTGAAATTTTATAATGTGCTTAATTGTGAGGGAGGCTCAAGTCCTTATTGATAGCTAGAGATTTTTTTGGTTGTTGTTATTGTTGTTGTTGCTTTAGTACTCTCCAGGTGTTAATACTGCAGAATGCAAGTCCCTTGAAGACAGGAACTTAAGGATTCAATCAAAAGAGAAATCTACATTATATGTCAACCATATTCAAAATACATAATAATAATTTTCCATTTCAAGAAATAATATATAATAATAGAATAAATTATATTCATGAGGGTCTATCTTTTCTTTGCTTCCTTGTAGGTTATTCTTTTGTTCTCTGCTGCACACTTTTTACTTTATTCTTTTTTCTCCCTTTTGTTCCCCTACCTCCCCCAAGCAGGCTATAGGCACATAACAATGTTTTGTTTTATTGTGGAGGTTTTTTTTTTTCATTTTTCTTTTCTTTCTTTTTTTATTGTTTTTTTTCTTATTTTGTATTTAGTTCAATAAATCATTTTTTAAAAAATATAGAAAAACCTATTGCATGCCACATAAACAAGTTTTATAGAGAGACATGGACAAGAATCATAATAGGATTAGAAAACATGGATAGGTTGCCATATACACTTGTATATGGTAGACCCACACTAATAAGATCATGAATCCATTGAAGTATTGAGGCATCTAGGTGCCACAGTGAATAGAGTGCAGAATTTGGAATCAGGAAGATGGAAGATTTAAATTTGAATACGGCCTCAAGATATTTACTGAAGTCATAGGACCATGAACAAACCACTAATTCTTGGGTCTTGAAATTTCCTCATTTGTAAAATGAGGTTCTTGGTCTTGACCCCTAGGGCTCTTCTGATGCTAAATCAATAATTCTATTAATGAGAGTGCAGCTAATAGGAGAAATATAGCAGTAATCCAGAGGGCCCCTGACTTTAGGAGTGCTGATATAGTAACAATCTATTTGTCAATGATCCTAAAGCCTCATGGCCTTAGGAATATTGTAGTATTGTCTAGGAAACTTTGCTGACAGCCAGATAACAATCTGTTGGTCGGTGATAACAGAGTTTCTGAGACAAATGGTAAGGTGCATAACAGACCACTCCTCAGTTCTACCTCTGGGCCATAAAATTAGCATTATCAGTGACATGAAGAACCAGATCTCTCTATCTTCCTATAAATTTGTCTTCTTGCTTCTGGTTGCTTGCTAAATCATTTTGGAACTTAGCCCCCCTTCAAATGGCATTATAATTACAATAAACTTTGCTCCTTGACTTGTTGATGGGTTCAAACTTGCAAATTCTTTTAAGACACTTCATGACACTGTCTGTGACCCCAACCTTTTGGGGTTTCCTTCTGAACCTCAACATTATGAGCTTCATATTCCTTTATTGAGCTCATTTTCCATATGAACATGACAAAGGATTTGGAAAACATTTATGGGTTCCAGGCCACGTACTGTACAACACACAAGTATTTTCATGTCACTAATCTGCCTTTTGGAAGTGGTTGAACTATCATGTATTCAGCCCATATAGATTAGTCTTATTTGGAAGGTCTATTTCCATGTCCCATTATTTTAGCCATGCCTTATTTACATTACCCAAAACTTCATTTCCAAATCTCTAGTACACAAATTCTTTGAATCAAATCAAGTTAACAAGTATTTACTACGTTCCTATTCTGTGCCAGGCACTATGCTGGGAATTTAAAATTCAAAGAAAAATCCCTTCCCTCAAGGAGCATTTTGGCAGCTGTACAGAGGGAAAATGGAGTAAGGAGAGACATGAGGCAGAAAGACTAACCAGAAGACTACTGTCACTAACAACCCATGCATGGAGTGATGAGATGATGAGACCTCCCTCTTCATTAATACCTTAGGCAAATACCACTATTCTAGGCAAGCTTTCCATATTTATTATACATTGCTTCTTTTCACTCATTCTATATTCCAGCCAAACCAGACTCCTTGCTGTTCCTCAAACTTGTTATTCAATCTCTTTCTTCCAGACAGACTGAATCTTCTATTCCTGGCATATATCCCTTCTTCTCTTTCTCCCTTCCTCTCTTCCCAACATCTTTCAAAGCCCAACTCAAATGCTATGTCCTAAAAGAATTCTTTTCTGATTCTTCTGGACATTCTCCTCTACCCAAATTCTCGTGCATATTTCTATCCCACAACAGAACATAATCTCCTTTGCATTTTGTCTTTGTATCTCTAGAATCTGGTTAAAGCACCATGAGCATAACAGATCTTAATAAATGCTTCTATTAGATGGATAGAATTTGACTGGATTGAAATATTTATTTAACCTACATAACTTTTGTAACCCAGGTATTTAAAGAAATCTAGTCAATCAGCTTTTTTTAAAATAGAGAAGAATTTACTTATATGTTTATCATATTTAAAGCTATGATCATAATGCTATTGACTGCATTTGAACTGTATTAGATATGATAAAATCCCAAAGCAATTATTTGTACATGGTTTTTATATCAGCATAAAGAAAGACAAGATAGGGATTTCAAATTGCCTTATCATTAGAAGCAGAGATAATACTGAAGTTGAGCTAGTTTGTGATTTTTCTGATGGGAAATATAAGGACTTCAATAGCCTTTTTAACCCATTAAACAAAGAAGCCCATGGGAAGCTCAAATCCTCTAAATCACTCTGTAAAAATAAGGCCAACAACAATATCCAAAGCTCCCTTCCCTATAGGTAAGTAATTTGAATATCAACCAGTTGTCAATCCTACAAAAGTATCCTCCTCCTCCACATCCTAACACTGGCATAAATCAACACTAGACCCCAATTTTAGATTTCTAAATGCCTCATGTTAATGTCAGTTCCTATTCAAGTAATATCAAAACTTTATAAAAATCTGACAATCTTTATTGATTTTGGTACCCAATTCTTCCAAAACCTCAGAGAGGTAACTTCTACTAGACTCCGGCAGATCTGACCTATTTCTGTCCTCCCTAACTACCCTTCTTCATTGTAAGTCTATTCCCTCAATAAATGCTTGTTGTTTCATTTTTTCTGTTATATTCTCTGTATTTCTTTTTACTAAACTTGGGACAACTAGATGATATAGCAGAAAATGCATCAGCCCTGAAGTCAGGAGAACCTGAGTTCAGATGTGGCCTCAGACACTTAGCACTAGCTGTAGGACCTTGAACAAGTCACAACTCCAATTGCCTTTCCAAAAACAAAATTTTTAATTACTCTTTATACTGAACTTTGGGATTTGAACCTCAGTAAATTTGTAAGACAAAAGATATAACCTCCACATTTTCTATGCAGTAAAATATCACAGTATCAGAAGAGATAACAATGGGTATTTAATCTAGCCCATTTCTAAACATTCCTTCTATAGCCATCTGAACAAATATGTGGTCATGCAGTCTACCTTGGGAGACAAGGAAAGAGCCACAGAGATCACATAGTTCAACAAAGGCAAGAGCTCTTTGGCGGCTTCCATAAACTTTAGTGTAAAGGGGTCCTGGGACCCAAAAAAGGTCTGGAGATGCCGTTAATCTGTAATCTAAGGGAATTTCCTCATCTGGGAGTTCCCTGTATCAACAAAACTTCCAAACCAGTTACATTCCCAGGATTCATTCTAGTGTTTGACTCTCTTGAGATGTTTTGGGATCAAAATCCTATAACCATATGAACTGATCATGGTTCATGTAGGAGGCAGCATGGGACTCTGTACATAATGTTGCTCTTGAAGATGGAAAAAAATGTTTTTAATCCTACCTTTAACACACACACATTTGTTGGCTATGGGCAAAGTCAGCTAACTTCTCAGTTCCCCCAAGCAATTTTCTAAGACTAAAAATTTCTGGCAAGTTACATATAGGAGTTTCCTATGCTGATAGCTCTCCATACCAACTAAATCACATCTGAATTGCATGCATAGATATGTATATGTTAAACATGATCACTTCTGTTACAGATACAGACAAAAAAACTGATATACAAAAAAAAAGAGAATCGATGACTTCCTCAATTTCTTAACCATTTTTTCCATTTGAAGTTATTAAACTTTGTGTGTGTTGTGCTGTATATATATATATATATATATATATGTACATATATATGTATATATCTCCATGTGTTAATATAGTTACAATCCCACAATCTATTCCCAAGAAAATATAATGAAAGCAGCAATGTTCTATATCACAGATCTTTGCCCTTAGAAACTCAGCGAGAGCCCACAAACATGATGGAATATAACAAGAATAAGAATATAGTTGCCACCTAGATATTCAGAAAATAAACCTGAAATACACTCCACACATTAGTCAAGCCAGTGGAGACAGGCAACAATCTCAGACACTGGTGTCATGGATGAAATTCTGTCGTTTCTTTCATCTATAAATATGCATGCATTACCTATCTAATCTATCTATAGACTCACACTGAAGATTACTGAATGTCCACAACTGTGTCTGGAAATTAGGAGCATTAAGAGTGTATTAGCAGGGTTTAAGTTTAACAGGCTTACACAGGACCTTGGCAGCCAGGTGTACATAATATTTGCTAAGTTTAAGTCAAATAAGATTATGTAACATTTAAAGGGTTTAAATGGAACAGGAGTGCACAAGACCTCAGGTCCAGGGGTTGTTTTTTTGTTGTGTGGATGTGAAAGTGTGGGTGTAGGAGTTTGTGAGAAAGACTCAGAGACAGACAGACTTACGGAGACAAAGAGAGAGCAAAAGGCAGAGATAGAAACAGAGACAGAGAGTCAAACATTCAGATAGACAGAGACAGACAGCAACAGAGAGAGGGAGAAAAGTAGAGTGAGGGGCAGCTAGATGGCACAGTGGATAAAGCACCTGGCTCTGAAGTCAGAACAACCTGAGTCCTGACCTCAGACACTTAACACTTCTTAGCTGTGTGACCCTTCACAAGTCATTTAACGACAATTGCCTCACAAAAGAAAGAGAGAGAGACTGGGGGGAGGGAGGGAACGAGAAAGAGAGACTAAGAGACAGAGATACAGAAATACAGAGACAGAGAGAAACAGAGACAGAGAGAAAGAGAGGGAGAGACAGAAACAGACACACACACACACACACACACACACACAGAACGAGAATGTAGAAAGGGACAGAAAATGTGGCCTTTCCTCAAATAGAATGGGGCATATTTTCTCATATTCATAGGATCTGAATCCTTCAGTTTGCAAATGTAATCTATTGGTTTAAAAAAAAAAATCTGTCCTAAAAGACACCAGTAACTGTGATTTTTAAAAAATGCTTTTCCATAATTTAGTTTTAAAATAAGGCATTTTTAAAAAATGGAACCAGTAATAAGAATAAATAATCACTGCTATTTCACTACCCTGAGTGCCAAGTTTCCTCCCACAATGAAATCTGAATTACAAATCTCTAAAAATAGGAATTTCTAATGGAGACAGTGACCGGGCAAATGGCACCACTATAATTTGATAAAGATTTACTTAGCCAAGCCTATCATTTTAAATCAAGTAAAAGGATTGAGTGTGTGTGTGTGTGTGTGTGTGTGTGTGTGTAGGTTTTTTTAATGAAAAAAAAAAGCTTTATTTAGAAGTGATTTATTGAGACCACCACTGAAGTCTGGAAATCTATAGGCAGTTCTGGCTTGTTATTCAAGTTGTACTCTTAAAAGAGTTGGTGATAAATTTCTGATATATGTCCTACAAGCACAAGCTCAGTTCTCTACTGCAGGAAGTATTAAGTCTATATTGAAGCCTGATTGACTCTTATCAGCTTTCTGATCATTTTACAGCTGCTTGGGATATTCTTAAGGGGACTTCTTCCTAGTTGAAACCTCAACACCCACAGAGATAATCCCAGGTCTATCTCATCTACAACATCTTCCCCCTTTGGGAGAAAATTGACTAATTTAGGACTTCATGTTCATGTCTGGAGCTTTCTGAAGAACTATTGTATAAATATTTCTAAACTGCACTGTCCTCCAAAGGACCAACCCTGCAATTCCCCTTAAGGTTTTTTTCAAAGGTCCTCAGTTACCTTATCTAAAAATAGAGCAGCCTTATAGAAACCTGGCTATAGTATCACAGTTCAGTGGAAGAGTTTTTAAAAAGTCTTCTGATGCTTCTGTGGTATTTTAAATATCAAGAGTCATCCTTGGGGTCTTAATTGTCCATACTTTGTAGGCTACTTAGATCAAGTGATTACATCTTCTGAAAGACCAAAATCACAGAAGAAACAACAGACTCTACACTAAAACTGGCCAGCCATCTATGCTTTGGGGCAGAAAGGTAGACCAGGAAATGGCCCGGTGCAACACCTAATAATCACAAAAATAAAGAAACAAGCAGAAGATCTTTATACATTTCCTACTAATGGCCAATTGTATCATTCTTAACTTTTTTTTTTCATTATCTATTTTGGTTCCAGATTCAAAGGAATTTAGTTCAAATCGGACTCTAAAACTTACTACTATTGTAACCTCAGGAATATCACTTTTGTAGGCCTCATTTTTTTTTTCATATTTTAGGCAGCTAGGTGGACAGAGTATTGAACTTGGTGGGGCAACAAAGTCAGGAAGACCTGAGTTCAAATCCTACCTCAGACATTTAACACTTCCTAGCTGTGTGACTCTTGGCAAGTAGCTTAACTACAATTGTCTCCCCAAAAACCAACAAACAAAAAACAGCAGTATTAAATTTGGAATTAGGAAGTTCTGAATTTAAATTTGGCCTTAGATAGTTACTAGTTCTGTGACCATGGGCCATCTATCTGCCTCTCTGTCCTCATCTATGAAATAAAAATAACGCTTACCTCTCAAGGTTTTTGTGAAGATCAAATGACATAATATTTGTAAAATGCTTTGCAAACCTTGAAGTGTTATGCAAATGCTAGCTGTTGTTGTTATTCCTATTATATGTATAAAAAGCAGATTGAACCAAATGTTCTTCCAGGTCCCTTCTGGCTGTCAATCTAGACTTTTTGGGACTCTTATTTGGTCGAGTTCTCTTTCATTCTCATTCATCTGTACACAACTTTAATTTCTTTTTGCATCCAAAGATTAAACCTGCAAAAATATTTGGAATGCAAGGTCTAAAAACTATCTCTAAAAGTGCTAAAATTATAAATAACCTAAGGGAGAAAAAACAAACAAGAAAGGCCAAAAAGCATCACAAAGAGAGAGGCTTACCAAAGGGGGAAATAAAGACTTTAACAGTGGAAGTCCCTTCATCAGTATCCTAACAAATAATACCTCCTGTGCCTTAAATATTTAATGTGAAATCTGTGGATTTATATCGCTTACAAAATGCCAGGGGCTTATTATCTTTACAGTTGGCATGACAGGAATATTCATATCATTCACTTCCACTGTCTAAGACAACAGGAATTCCTCCAGGTGCTAATGGCAGATAACTTGCACTGGGCTTCAATAATCTACTAATTATAGAACCCCTCAGGTAGAACAATGTCATTAATCTGATTAAATTATTTATATTGCTGGAAAGCTAAATCTTATTAGGTCGTGGGTATTTTATTTGATTTCCTGGTATGGGTATGCAAAGGGAAGAAATTAGTCACTCCACTGTACTTTTATCAGCTACTACGAAAACTGAAAGAAGACATAGTGATACCAGCCTTTATACTGGCTATCCTTCTATGCCGAAAATGTATTCCTTCCTACTTCCACCTCTTAGAATTCCAAGCTTCTTTTAAAGCATAACTCAGATGCATCTCTAACATAAGACATTTCCTGATTCTGAATCAATTCCACTCCTGAGTTTTCATTCTCTGTTCCTCTCTGCCTTTGTTTCTTTCTCTGTCTCTGTCTCTCTGTCTGTCTCTCCCCCCTTTCTCTCTCTGTCTTTGTCTCTGTCTCTTTATCCCTCTGTCTTTGTCTCTCCCTTATTTCTCATATATATTGTAGATACTGTACTTCCTTCTGTACATACTATTCCTCCATTAGAATGAGCATCTTGATAACAGGAGCTATTTGATAATTCATTGTACCCACAGTTCCTAGCCAAGCACCTGGCACAATAGAAGGTGCTTGATAAATGCTGATTGGATTGGATCAATGGATATTGCATGCAAAATGCTATTGCTCAGAGACAAAAATCTGCGTTTTCCCCATGCTATTGCTCATTTTCCTGGGGCATCCTGAAGGTGCTTAGAATTTGCCAGTCCCTTTTTTAGAACTGCTATATTTCGGTTGAGTGCTTGTTACTGCCACTGTAGCGGGGCCAAGAAATGTTGATAAGATTAAAGGTCTATCAAAGCCATTTACTGTTAGAGGTACTGTCTAAATTAAAGAGAGGAGGTTTCATTTTTGCTGAACAGATCACTGACAAGATTTCTGCCTGTGCATATAGCAAAACTCCCCATGCCAAATGTGCATTTAATAGCCTTACAATTACACTGTACAGACGTCCTTTTTTCAGGCTGTTAGCAACATCCTGGTCCATTTCCATATCAGTGCTAGTCTAATAGACGTTTAGTTAGAGGTTAAGGAAAGCTTAGAGATTAGATTAAATCCAATGGCATTTAAGTACTACTTTATGTGGCTCCTCATTTACAAAGTGTTTTACTAGCTATAATTAAACTAGGTGATTGTTGATTCCCATATTGCCCTCATTTTTTTGTAGAATGAATTTTTCCAAAATTCTGCAATTCTATTTAATTTTTTTTCTTATCAGAAATCAAACCATGCAAGCAATATGGTGAGAGAAGAATGGATTTGGTTTTTTAAAATTTTGTATTATAATAATCAGTTTGACCTGATGGTTAACTTTATTGACTCTTTCCCCATGTCACAGAACATAAATTTAGAGCTGGAAGACCATGTAGTCTAATCCTGTCATTTTAAAGATGAGGAAATTGAATCCCCCCCTCCAAAAAAAAAAGTTAAGTGGCACATATAATAAGTGACTCAGACCTATTTATTTTCTCTCTTCTCATATTTATCTTCCTTCCAAATGATGTAACATAAGTCTTTTAGAGCCAGATGACCCCAGAGTTCAAATCCTTCATTTAACAGATAAAGAAGCTGAAGTCTAGGGAGATTTGACAACCAGTGAGGGTGAGCTCATAATGAGATTTATACGTATTTAAGGAAAGTTAGGTATTGGAGTTAGCAGAGAGTCTGGACCAGGAGTCAGAAAGACTGAATCAAATCCTATTTAACTCGAGATTAGAGTGGACTTTAAGAATCTGCTCTTATATAAATCCTGGGTCAAAAGGACAAACCCAAACTTTGTTGATTCTCTTCTGCAGTACTCTCTGACCTACCGTAAGAAATATTTTAAGAAGAAAGAAAAAAAAAGAGAAAAGAAGTCATATAATAACTTTAATATATATTTAAAAGGATTAGGAAGTTGTACCTAAGTAGATTTGCAGTTTTATGTACAATCATTTTTTCTATATTATTTATAGAAATATTTGTTTATTTTTAAAGTTTAGAATAAAATCGATAACTTTTAAAGACATTGGGTACAAGCCTAGTAACTGTATATCATCTGCCTAAACACAAGTTTGGAGAGGCACATCAACAGAAAGCTAGTAACTAAATGATGATCTTTTTCAGTCAAATTCAATTGTGAACACCAAGGAGGGGCAAATGAAGATGATAAAACTATGATAATTTTGTGATGTGGGGGAGAGAGACACCTGCCAATCTATCTTATTATTATCATCTAAGTCAAAGAGAATGAGCACTTTTATATAAAACAAACTGACAACTATGTGGGGTAGGTTTAAAATCTTGGCTAAATTCCAGCTGGAAGAATCATTATTATATAACCCACTTACCAAGTTTAGCCTTCTAGATTCAGTTAGATATGATATTCTTCCTTACTTCCAGAACAAAAAAGACTGAATAAATATTTCTGCATCATTTAAACCATTGTCAAGTTAAAGCCAATACTGGAGTAGAAAAGAGTTGGCTGAGAATGATGAATATCTAAAAATGAGTAAAAAGGTAATTATATAACTTCAAAAGTAATCACCAAGTTGTCAATGTGATAGAAACTGAAAAGGGATAACACATTATTAAGTATATGTCAGCAACATATAAATGTATGTATATATGCATAATAACATTATTAATATTAATAATTAATAATAATAACTAGCATTTATATATTACTCAGAAATTTGCAAAGCACTTTACAAATATTTCTTCATTTGATCCTCACAGCAACTCTGGAAGGCAAGTATTTGACTATTCCCATTATAAGTGAGGAAACTGAGGCATATAGAGGTTAAGTGACAGAGCAAGCATGATAACACCCACTATAGTCTTCCTCTTGTCCTTTGGGTCAACTATGTGATTAAAATGACAATTATGATTATTTTGAGATCATAAGATTCTGCCCAGGGTCACACAGTAAGAATCTAAGACCAAATTTGAACACAGATATTCCTGAGTCCAGGTTGAGTGTTCTATCCACTACTGAATCAATATAGGAATGATACATTTAAAATACAATTGCAGTACTTCAGTGGATCTGTGATATCATTCTTATGGATATTTGTTAAGATCATAGGATAATAGAGCTAGTGCTAAAAGAGATGCAGAGACCATCAAGTCTAACCCTTTCATTTAATAGATGAGAGTTGGAAGGGTTAAGTGATTTGATTGAAGTCATACAGCCAGCAAGTGTCAAAAGTGGAACTTGAAAAATTAGATTTTCTTGAGTCAGTCCACTCTTTTTTCCATCATATCACACTTTCCCCCTCTATTGGCTCAGATAACTCTATACCAATTCTTTATATCATCATCCCCTAACTGATAAATGTTCAAAGGATGTGAATAGGCTATGTTCCAAAGAAGAAATCAAAACAATTTTATAACATAAAACCTCTAAATGAGTATTTATTAGAGAAATGCAAATTAAAACAACTTTGAGATATCATTTTACCTCTCTCAGATTGGCTAAAATGAGTGAATGAGAAAAAATGACAAATGTTGAAGGGAATATGGAAAAAAGTATTCTGACTCATCATCAGCAAAATTGTGAAGTGATTCAACCATTTTGGAGAACAATCTTTAACTATGCCCATTAGGGGAAAAGGAAAAGAACATGCATGTCCTAAAATATTTATAGCAGTATATAAAAATAGCAGTATAAAAATATATAGCAATATATATAGAAAATATTCTCTTTGTGATAGCAAAGAACTGGAAATTGTGGGATGCCTATCATCAATTGGCTGAACAAGTTGTAGTATGTGATTGTGATGGGATACTATAATGCTATAAGGAATGATGAGCTTGATGATCTTAGAAAAACATGGAAAGATTTGAATTTAATAATGAAGAATTAAAGGAACAGAACCAAGAGAAAAATGTATATGATAACAGCAATTTTCTTTAAAGAACACTTTGGGCAAATAAGTTATTTCAACTTTCCATAAATACTTCTCAAAGAAACTCTTCAACCCACAGGGCCTTTCCTCTGTTTCTTCACATATTTCATCATTACCACAGCAGAATTCATAATGTCCTTGTATTATCCTTCCTTCACTTTTGTTATATGACTATCTCTCCCCCTTTTCTAATCATGTGTTTTCTTGATGCTACATACCTTCCCATGCAGAGCAAGAATAAGTAATATGTGGCAGATGATAACTCCCATTATAATATATGGACAGTATGAATTTTGCTGTGGTGCTTTTGAAGTAGACTTTTTATTTTGGAAGCAGCAGCAATAAGTACTTTGAAAAGAAATTGCCAAATGCACTATAGCCTATTCTCTTGCTCCTACTAAATTCTGGACCCAGCTCATTGTCCATTTGTAGGACCTGTCCAAGATATACATTAGCTAACTCAATGAGCTGTTTGTATAACTGCTTATCTATATCTGAGTGAAATGTGTTCTTCACTTTCTTGATTTCTACCTGTGTAGAAGGATAAGCTGAAGTTATTTGTTTAACTATGGACCAAACCAAAAGGTCTCCTAATGTTCTAGAACCTGATGTAATCAGCACAATATTGTCCAGAAACTAGCACAGTTGGAAAACCTCTCTCGAAATAGGGCATCTCTCTTCTCAGTTGCTAGTGGTCTTCCCCACATTAATTTGCCTATAGTTACTTATTTTTTGGATGGATCATATCTGCCCCCTTCAATGGAATATAAATCCCAGGGGAGAAGGAAAGAATTGGTTAAGGACTCTTGTGGTTTTGCCTTTGCATACCCCAGTATCTAACATAGTACCTGGCATGTAAGAAGGTTTAAAAAAGATTTTTTGAATTGCACTGGATTTGGACTTTGCATAGGACATGTTCCATGACACTGGCAAGCACCTTTGTTGCACATATGTCTCCCTGTTTGATGTCTTGCTTGTTATTGATATTTTACATCATTGAACAAAATTATCTCCATAGTTGCATCTGTAATAGAATCTGCCTACTACTTCTATTCAAACTAGTTAAAAAAGCAATTACTAAGCATAATGGCTGCTCAGCCCCACCTCCTTGAAAAAGATATAATTCCTATCTATATCAGAAGCTCCGTTCAAAAAAAGTCAGTTTGGAAGGAAAAGAGTATAAATTCTATTAAGTAAGCATAAATTCATCTCTCTCCTGGGCATGCCCTGTATTGATTCCTGCTTAATATGTATTATAGAAAGATGCCCTTTCAATCCCATGACTATTTGAAAGACATTCCTATAATGGCAGGAGTTAGGTGAGAAAAGCTCAGGTCATTCTACCATTCTCTATTTATTCAGGTGTCAAATAGTATAGTACCAAGCATAGAAGGAACTGAGGATAAGATATCTGTTATTAACTACAATTATCAAGGAAAATACAGAAAATTCATAATATTTTTCCCATTGGCGGGTTGATAATATCTATCATCGTGGGAAGAGCAAAGGAGGTTCTTTAATATCTATTTTCCTTGGTCTTATTTACCCATCTTCATTTTTGCATCTGTTTGGAGATTCTAAGAGATTGAAAGAAGCATTAGGAGAGCATGGACCACTCAAAATAACTGCCCAACTTTTAGCTGATGTCATGCCTACACTACTATGTAGAGTATAAGCACATTTAATAACAAATACTAAGTGTACAAAATATAAAGTACTTATAGATAAGAAAAGTCCGTAAGAAAATATCTTTCTCTAGTACTTTACTATTGCTTCCCTTATCATCCTAAGCCTGGAGGATGCTTGTTATCTCCCAAGTAGAAACCAGAAGTATTTTCCCATTAAAATTTCTTGTGTTTATTTAAGTTTCCAAGGAATTCTTCATTGGCCTCTGAGAAACACCCTTCCAGTAAGTTTCAGCTTCTGAGGAGCTAACCCAGGTTTCTATCTCCCTGAGCAGACTTTCTGGAGTCACAGTCAGACTAATGGTGTAGACTACCTTTTCCATGAAATAGCACTGTCAGACTTTGGCGCCAAGGATATGACAATATATAGACAAGAGATACACCAGTCTTTTATCACCAAATTTCTACGATTGACAACTAGAGCAAATGAGCAAAATGTCATAAGAAAGTACTTCCATACACAGGTCAGATCACTAGAAAATTTTTCATTCCAATAATGTTATTGAAGCAGACAGTAGTCCTTTTTCTATGAGCTGAGATTATTATCCATTATGGAAACATTTCCATGCACTTTTTTATTTTTAGCTTCTTGGTGATATTCCTAGAGTGCCTCAAAAAATAGAATCAAGATCCTTTAAATCATTTTTATCAAAGATTTTTCATTTCTAATTGTTTTCTCTCTTCATTTTACAAAACCATGGATATCACATAGCCACCAAGTATAATACTTCTTTATCTTGAAGAATTGCTTCTGTGTCACAAAAAGTATAGAATGATAGAGTGTTTCTGCTACTGCCTACCTTGAATTAAAAGCAATAGTCCAGAAGAAAAACAGAACTGAATGAAAATTATTATTTATGTTCAGTATGAAGCATTTCAGCTGGGAATCTTGCCTTACCCATTTTCTTCTTTCTTGTTTTCATGACAAAATTTCTGCTTCTGGGGAGCCTAACCTGAAATCATAACACTATGCTGTGAAAGGCATTATTATATTAATATGTTTTTCACTGAAGTTTCAACAACTAACCCTTATGCAATAAACTAAAGGCAGAATAACAGAATCATAGATTTCTATGTTTTGCCTCCTATGAACTTCTGCTAACTCAACTAATATTCTTAATACCCTAAAACATTCTAACTTAGCAGAGATAAATAGTTCTCTCTCTACCGTCACCCCTCTCTATTTTCTTTCTTTTCATCTTCAAGGTACTTACATTAGATTTGTGAGATTATGCAAATGTGTTATTACTAAGTCTTCTTTGGCGGATGCCATCCCTGCCCAGCAGTCTACCTTTCCATTGTTTAATGCCATGATCTAGAAATAATGAATGTCATTCTCAGAGGCCATTCTTTTTATACTTCCTCAATTTGCTTTTCCCTCTTGCATCCCTTGCCTTTGGGAGACGGCTTTCAGTTAGGGATGTAGGGGAATGGGATAGAAAGAAAAGTTCATTCATAAAGGTGTGTGTGGAAAAACATATAGATAAAATTCCATAGATAAAACTGGTCTTTGACATTGATCAAATTTCAGACTAATTTATTTTGAGAAAATACTCTGAATATATTCATTTGCCCATGAACATGTCATACAGAGACAAAATAAACAGATAAAAACTCAATGTACTCAATGAAATGAATTGGAATTCATAATTTCATAATTTCAAGGTGTCAGTGAAAAAATGCTCTAAACAATACATGTACTCACTGAACCCCCAAAGTACTTTTCCACAATCATGGATTTTGTCTTTGAACAGCCGACTTAGGCTGTTTTTCCAATAAAGGTCTTGAATGTACACAATATTTTTTAGTTTAGTGGAGTAATAGTTAATTGTTGGAACTTCATAAAGATGTGCATTATCCTTAAATAGATTCATGAAATTTTTTGTTAGTTGGTTATCATGCAAGAACTTGGTAGCATGTCCTGGAAACTAGAAACGTTGTTAAAGCTCTGATTATTTGTTTTAAAACTTTGGAAATGAAATATTATTGACCTAATGCTGCTCTCCATCTCAAGGAACACAAACTTCCAAGGGCCCACTAATATAGCCATAGGGTTTAATAATATCACAAACCACCTAGGATTAACACTAGAACAGTAGAAGTAGTATTAGGAAACATGTGCTTTCATCTCATTGCCACCCTTGGGCTGAAGTCTTATTCTGGTCCAGAGAAATAAATCTATACACAAAATTGCACACAGAAAATTAACCCTGTCTAGAACTGCAGATTGATTAAGTATCTTGGAGGTATTAGTGTCTGTATGAAGCTTGAAGAGATAATGTAGATTAAGCGCTTTGCAAAACTTTAAAAACCATTATATAAGCACCAGTTGCTGCTACTTCAAATGTTAAACTCATAGGTTGCAGGAGAAAAGTGGAGATAGACTCCAGCTAGGAAGCTACTACCACAATGGAAAAATGGACCTCAGAGTCCATTCACTCTAATTTTATAGATGAAGTGACTTGCTCTAAAATACACAGATAGCAAACCTTAAAGCCAAAGACTATTTCATTTGTTTTGTCTGTATACCCAGCACCTGATAAATCCCACCTTCCAAAAAGTAGACCCTTAATATGAGTTAAATTGGATTGGATCAGTTGTCCTACCTCTTTTTAGTAAATCATTAAAGCATCCTATAATATTTTTCCTCTACTACTTTTCCCTATTATGCGAAGCAATTCTGCTAGTCATCTCTCCCCTACCTCCTTGGTAAGATCACAGATCCCTGATCACATTGGGAAACATACTTAATAGTAGTATTGCTGGGCCAAAGGGTATGCACAATATTATAACACTTAGGGCATAATTTCAAATAGCTCTCCAAAATGGTTGGATCAGTTCTGCCAACAGTGTATTGTGTCCCAATTCTTTCATATTCCCTCTAGCATGTCATTTTTCCGTTCTATTATTTTAGCCAATCTGATAGATATGAGGTGATACTTCAAAGTTGTTTTAAAACTTATTTTAGCATTGATTTAAAGCATTTTTATGTGATTTTTTAAATCGTTTTTATTTCTTCCTCCAAAAACTGCCTCTTGATTTCTTTCAACCATTTATCAATTGGGGAATGACTCATATTCTTAACAAAGTTCTCTAAAGATTTAATGTAGGAGGCTTCTGAGAAACAGTCTATAAATTTTTTTTCAAAATTTTCTGCTTTCCTTCTAAATATTGTCTATATTAGTTTTATTTGTACAAAACCTTTTAATTTAATGTAATAAAAATTATCCATTGTATATCTCATAATACTTTCTGTCTCTTGTTTATTCATAAATTTTTCTATTCATAAATCGGGTAGGTAATACATTTCATATTTACTTTACTATTTTACTTATATGTAGGTCATACATCAATTTTGACCTTATCTTGGTAAATGCTGTAAGATATTTGTCTATAGTTAGTTTCTCACAGTCTCCTTTCTAGTTTTCCCAAGAATTTTTATCTGTGAATTCTTATCCTAAAAGCATAACTCTTTACATTGACCAGACACAAGGTTATATGTTATTTACTACTGTATAGTGTATAACTATTCTGTTCCACTGATCCACCATTCTATTTTTTATTCAGTACCACCTAGTTTTGATAATTATCTCCTGATAATAGTTTAAAATCAACACTGCTAGACTTCTTTCTTCATATTTTTTCATTAATTCCTTTGATATTCTTGATCTTTTGTTCTTCCAAATGAATTTAGTTATGAATTTTTTCCAACTCAATAAAATAATTTTTGGCAATTTAATTGAGATGGCACTGGGTAAGTATACTAATTAGGGTAAATTCATGATTACATTGACTTGGTGTACTAATGAACAATTAGTATTTCTCCATTTATTTAAAACTGACTTTATTTGTATAAAAAAGTGTTTTATAATTGTGTTCATGTAGATCATAGGTGTGTCTTGGCAAGTATACTTCCAGGTATCTTATTTCTACAATTATCTTTAAATTAACCATCTCTTACTAGATCTTCTTTAAGGGATATGTTAATTACATATATATATATATATATGTATGTATATACACATATATATATGGGTGTGTGTATATATATATATGTATATATATATATAAAGTCTGATGATTGATGTGAGTTCATTTTATATCCTGCTCCTTTGCTAAAATTATTGTTTCAACTAATTTTTTATTTTAGTCTCTAGGATTTTCCAAATATACTATTATATCTTCTGCAGAAAGACATAGTTTTATTACCTTTTGTCCATTCTGATTCCTTCAATTTTTTCTCTTATTCCTATTAACATTTCCAGTACAATACTGAAAAATAGTCCTGATAATGGTCATCTTTGTTTCACTCCTGATCTTACTGGGAAGACTTCTAGCTTATTCTTATTAAGTGCAATGCTTGTTAATGGTTTTAGGTAGATGATTATCATTTTAGGAAAATAGATTAAGGCAGTTAGGTGGTACAGAGCACCAGCCCTGAAGTCAGGAGGACCTGAGTTCAAATCTGACCTCAGACACTTAACACTTCCTAGCTGTGTGACCCTGAGTAAGTCACTTAACCCCAACTGACTCAGCAAAAAAAAAAAAAGAAAAAGAAAGAAAGAAAGAAAAGAAAAAAATTCATATATATGTTTTCAAGTGTTCTTAATGGGAATGGTATAGGGTTTTTTTTTCCTTAAGAAGATCATATATGGCCTGTTCAATTTATTTTTTAAATACATTTATTAAGATATTCTGTTTTCTCTTCTGTTAATCCAGAGTTTGTTTTTATGTGTATGTGTATTTTTTCCACAAAATAATTACTTCAATTTAATTTTCATTAGTGGTATATTTGCTCTTTTCATTTTGTAATACTAGGGTTTTGGTGTTCTTTTTTAAAATCACCTTTAATTTTCAGGATTTATAATTTGGTGATGAACTGGGGATTTTCAATTTGTTCTTTTTCTTATTTTTAAAAAATGTCATACCTAATTCATTGATCTGTCTTTTCTCCATTTCATTTACATAATCATTTAGAGGCATAAATTTTCTTCTGACAACTTTTGCTTCTTTCTATAAGTTTTAACACATTGTCTCATTGTTGTTCTTTTAAATAAAATTATTTATTGTTTCTATTATGTTCTTTAACCCACTCATTCATTACAATTAAGTTATTTAGTCTGATTAATTTTTAATCTGTAATTCTATAATTTCTTTATTAAATGTATTTTATATCATTATAATCTGAAAAGGATGCATATTTTTACTTTTGTGCATTTAACTATAAAGTTTTTATGCCCTAATATAGGTCAATTTTTGTTAAGGTGCCATTGAGAAAAAAAGGCATATTGCTTTCTATGCCTTTTCACTTCTCTCCAGATGTTTATCATATCTAGCTTATCTTCTATTAATTTCCTTGACTTGTTAGATGCATCTAGAGGGGAAGAAGAAATTTCCCACTATTCTACTTTTTACTATATATTTCTATCTGTAATTCACTTACTTTTTCTTTTAAAGATTTTAGTACTAGAGCACTTAGTATAATAATGTTTATTATTAATAATATTTTTTAAAATGTATCTAAGGTACCTTTTAACATAGTGTTGTTTTCCTGCTAAACTTTGAGATCATGACTTCTACTTCTATTTGTTTGGAATGTTGTTGTTTGTTTTTGTTTTTGTTTTTTCATCAGCTAAAGCACAGTAAATTCTACTCCAGCCTTTTACTTTTATTCTATGCCTGTCTCTCACTTTTAAATGTGTTTCTTGTAAACAACTTATTGTTGGATTCTGGTCTTTGATCCATTCTACTATCCACTTCTGTTTTATGGATGAGTTTATCCCATTAACATTCAAAGTTATAATTATTAAGAATGTATAATGTACTTTCTTCCATCTTATTTTCCCTTCATGATCTCTCTCTCTCTCTCTCTCTCTCTCTCTCTCTCTCTCTCTCTCTCTCTCTCTCTCTCTCTCTCTCCTATCCTCTTTCAGAAATTCAATTTACTTCTGCCACCTTAATCTGCACATCCTTCTAAAAGTCCCTTCCTTATTCCATCCCCTTGCCCTACTATTTTTCTGTAACTTAATCAGACTTTCATACCTTACTAAATGCATGTTATTCCCTTTTTAACACAGTTCTAAAGAGAATAAGGTTCACATACTACCCACCTTCCATCCTATCCTCCCACTATTGTAAGAGTTCTGTCATCATTCACATTTCTTTGTGTGAGATAATTTGCTCCACTTACTTCTCTCAACCCAACTTTATTTTTTGGATCATCCTATCATAATCAATTCAACCCCATCTTCTTTCCATGTACAGTCTTTTGAACTACCCTGGTAATGATAACATTCTTAAGAGTTACAGATATTTTCTCATATAAGAAATAAACAGTTTAACCTTATTAAATCCCTTATAATTAGCATTTCATATTTACCTTCTTGTAATTCTCCTTATTCTTTTAAGTCAAATTTTCTGTTCAGTTCTGGTCCTTTCCCCAAGAATACTTGAAAGTCCTTTAGTTCATTAAATATTCATTTTTTCCCTTACAGGATCACATTCAATTTTGCTAGATAGACTATTTGAGATTGTAAACCCAATTATTTTGTTCCTCTGTCTTTTAATGTGGATGCTGCTAAATCTTATGTTATCCTGACAATGGTTCTGCAACATTTAAATTGCTTCTTTCTAGTTACTTGTAATATTTTCTCCTTTACCTGGAAGCTTTGAAATTTAGCTATAATGTTCCCAAGAATTTTCATTTTGGGATCTCTTTCAGATGGATTTTTTTTTCAATTTCTATTTTGTTGTCTAGTTGAAGAGCTTCAGGGAAATTTCTCTTAATATTTCCTACAATATAATGTCTAGATCCTTTTTTGGTCATTCTGTAAATCGAAGAATTTTTATATTATCTTCCCTTTATCTGTTTTCTAGGTCAGTTGTATTTCTAATGGAATAATTCATGTTCTTTTTTGTTTTTTGTTTTTTTTAAATTTTTTAAAATTTTGTTTTATCATTTCTTAGTGTCTTGTGAGATAAATAGCTTCTCCTTGCCTAATGCTAATATTTAAGGAGTTATTTTCTTCGGTAAATTTTTGGATCTTTTTTCCCAATTTTCCCAATTTCTCTTCATAATTTCCTTGCTTTTCTTACATTATTCATTTATTTTCCCAATTTTTACTCAGCTTCTCTTATTTAATTTTTAAGTCCTTTTTAAACTTATTCAAGCCAGAAGTGTTGTGACTATGCTACAATTTTCTATGAAGCTTTAGAAGAATCTGCTTTGTCTTCTTCTGAGTTTGAACCCTGTTTTTCTCTATCTCTGGCTGGGTTCTTTGTTTTTTACTCACTTTTTTTAAAATGGCTATCAACTTTATGTTAGAGTCAGGCTCTGCTCCTTGAGTATGAGGGATAATATATTAAGCTTCAGGTTTTTCATGTTTTTGTGGAGGTCTTTGATCTCTTGATGTTTCCAATATTCTATAATCTAAGCCATGTGTGGTCACTGCTTCTCTGGTTCACACTTTGGTCTGTAAGTGTTGTCAGGCACTTATCTCTGCCCTTAAGCCATGATCAAGGTTCCCCAGCATTAATATCACCAAAAAAGTTCTTGCTTCCTGTGATCCCTGAGGTGGCCACAAATGACAATTCACCCCCCTGCCCTGGAACCAAAAACCAGACACTCCAGGCTTCTACCTGACCTCAATAAGCAGGGTTCCACCTCTCTGCAAAAATACTGACTAGCATGTGTTCATTCTATCTCACCTGCAGTCACATTTTAGTTTAAGGCCACATCTGGTTAGCATGTGCCTGAGATCCACATCTAGCACCAGTGGAAGACTCTCACAATCTTCCCTTAATCAACCACCAATCCTCACACTGGCCAGGGAGCAAAAACTCCCCAAACTATAGCTTCCCCCAGGTCTTGTTATTTGTTGATTTATTTAATCAAACTAGACCATCACTTCAAGAGGTCAGATCTTTCCTAAGTTTCTCCCAAATTATTTTGGGCAGATGACTTCATTATCCCAATTTTTAATTTTTTCTAATGCTTGAAGATTTTGTTAAGTTATTTGGGGGAATGAAATTTGAGGTTCATATAGTTTTCTGCCTTATTCTGCCATCCTCCCATAATTCCTTCCTACTTGCTTATTTTTAAAACTCACCTTTATTTTATAATTCACAATTCAGATACTGACAAAGAGCAAAAAATAAATAAATAAACCCCTTGAAATTGGAACATGCTCTAACAGAAATGTTGCCTTTAGCAAGATGGGTATCTGAGGTCCTTCATGAAATTAAATAGCAAATATCTGCAACAGAAATATGCTCATTATATAGCAGGGTGTTTTGCTTTGCTTTCACAGATAAAAAGAGCCCTGTTTCTGACCTCCTAGTTTCCTCTTGTTGCAAGCAGAAAAAGAAAATTATTTCTCCTGTCATTAAACTTGCCTTACAAAATGATCTTTCCAAACTCCTATCTTACTTTGTGGAAAGAAGAAAATCTTTCATCATCTGGAACATTCCTTTAAAAATATATCTGTCTTTGTTTTGTCCAAGTAATACTGTGGTATTAAGTGAGGCATTCAAATTAGGAATTACACTCAGAATACTGGAGTGCCACTAAATGTACTGTGAGATCTGTGTCAATGAATGCAGGGGTTTTGTTGCTATTGTTGTTGTTGTTGTTTTTAAGCTAGGAAATCAGTTTATTTAAAAAAAAAAGGGGGAGAGGGGAAGGATTCAGGCATGAATTTAAAGATATTGACAGATTACTTGTTGATATAATAGTTTCCTTTCATTTAGATTGATGGGACTATCAGGTTCTAAAAGATTTGTGTGTTAGCAATTCTGGATAATTTTCATTCAGAAAAAAAACTTTATTATTAATTATGTAAAGGCATCTTACTGGTTGAAGGATGACAGAAGAAGAAGAGGGAGGAAAAGGATAAGAGAGGAAAGAAAGGAAATAATTTTGTAAATAGTCATGGTCCTTTATTAGGAAAGAAAGATGAAACACAATAAGAGTTTTAAATGAGTCTTTTATTCCCCATCATTATCAAGTCACTCTATTGGGATGTAAATGTTAATGGGTTTTTTTGAACAGATTATGTAAAGATGAGATAACCAAAATATGCCTGGCCAACAAGACAGTAAGAGTCATGCCTATAGTTCCCAGGTATGGAGGCAGCCAGTTATGGGCTTAGCTCTCTTTGTCACTATATCTAAGGTTGTGCTTGTCAAAAAGATACTCTGCTGTACCAGAATTGGATGAGCCCACACACAGGTTGATTACATGATTACCCAGTTGTTTGATGGACTTTACCTGTTAAACCAGGTAGTGAGTTTTGATGAAATCACATAAATGGAGGTCAATTTTGTCAGTTGCCATCTGGTACAATTTCAGTAACCACTAATTGACATTGTGTGGATAGTAGTGATGTAGTGACGACAAAAACAATCAGACTCTCAGAGTAAGAAAAAGCAAAAAGGGGTTTATTACAGTCTACGAGAAAGGGCATCTTCCATCTGACAAGGTGTTTGTCAGTAAAAAGAGTGTAAAGTAAAAACTGCAAAACATAGGATTGTAGTTCAAATGAAGAAGCCCCCCACTCCCCTAGCTGGACTTTTCTCCCTTTCTTTGAGAGAGTCTGGGTTTACCTTCTAACCCAGAAACAAAAGAATAAATTGCCTTTTAAAAGAGGTACATAAATGCTAATTAAAAGGTGGTGGGAAGCAGGAGGGGACAAACACCTGCAACTTTCTACTTGTAAAGTCTCAAGTCACAATTAAGGTATAGTTTAAGGCTATATTCCCTTGAGAGTGTCTTCACTCAGTTAATTCCACACAACATCAAGTACAGAACACACTCCATTGCATTCAATTCACTCTCCCAGTCATTAAGATTTGGTATCTTAAAGTCTTACAGAAAGAGTCTGCTGCCTTATTGGTTTTGCAGTTTCATCAGCTTCTCAGCATGTTACTTCTCCTCTTGGGATTGGTGTAAGAAGTACTTAACAAAGTTCTTCATTGCCACATCATCAAAGTTGAAGTAGTAAGACGTAGTAAAAGCTTAGGAGAACTCCCTTCCTTTTAAGAAGTTGACATGTAGAAAAGGTGGCATTTCAATCCTGTCCCTACTTCAATTAAAAAAAAAGGCATAAGTCAGATGCAGACTCCTTTAGATGTTGGTTTTTTTCAGAGTCTTTCTCTCTTTTCAGAGAATTGTGTTTTCTCTATTGAAGCTGGGAGACAAAAAAATAGGATTCCTCTTTTTTCAGGCTCTCACCAACTCCACTTCTTATCCAGAAGGGGAACATTAAATAATCAATTTCCACTAATAAGGAGAGTCTTATGCAAATACATTTTGAACCATGATTTGCATTCCATTAATTTGATCATTATATAAACAAACTAAATTATTTTAGCTGTGAATCAAATTGTTCAGTCCTGAAGTGGTTTTGTTCATGGATTAACTTATTAAAAGAATAATACAAAAAGCAGATTTCTTCCTAGTAGATAAATTTGTCATTTATCATATACTAATGGGAAAGTGGGAGGTGATTTTTTCACTAATTTGTTTTGTAACCTTGCTCAATTATAATAACTAATACATATATGGGCTTTAAAGTTTGCAAAACACTCTGCATACAAACAATAGTTCATTCTGAAGATGAGGATATGACAAAGGCAAAGTGACTTTCCTGATTTCTGGTTAATGAATGTCAGAGGTGGGATTTGAACCCCACCTGATACCAAAACTCCTATGCCCCATATAGCACAGTCTGTATGTTGAATGTTGATTGGCATTTCTGAAACTCAGTTTCCTCCTCTGTAAAATGAGTTGAATCATCTCTAAGGTCCCTTCCTACTTAAAAATTCCTTGGTTTTATGATTCTTTATTTTTAGTTCTGTGGATCTGATGAGGGAGATGATGAGATGTGTGAAAGAGGAGAGATGGAGTTGGAACCCCTTGGCCAGTGGCAAGCTTCGTGGAGGAATCCATGAACCCCAAGAAATGAGGCAAGCCTTCTATATGGTAAAAAGGAAACAAGTTTATTTCAATGGAAAGAACAAACTCTTGCCAGTGGGTGGAGGCCTGGTAGGGCTTTCACATGGATGGGTTTAGAGGACACTGGTTTTATGGAACTTTTCTAGCTCCAGGCAAATGGAGCAGTTTGAATATCTAACTGATTGAATTGAAAGTGAAGTTTGCAATAAATAGAGGGAGGGCCCCCTCCCATCTCCACCGAAAGGTTTTTGAGATTGGGGTCTTTCCAGACCTCCCCCCAAGATCAAGGGACATAATCAAAAACACAGTTTACATCAGATCCACAAGGATTGAGATGAAAAATTGGGGGAAATTCTTAAATTTCCAAAGGCATTTTTTAAAACTGGATTATATGGATAATTGTCTCAGTCTTTTAGTCCACTTTGTAATTGTCAACATTTCATTCACTCAGGAACCCTAATCACTTATTACCGAGGTACTTGACAAGATAGACATTGCTTTGTCAGCTCTTAAAAAAGACTTTTCTTGGGAACCACAGAGCCAGAGGCACTGCAGCCAGTGACCTAGTAGTGACTTTTCTGAAAAGCTTAGCTGTCTCTGAGAATCATGTTAAGGAATTTTCTTTCCTCCTTTTACTTAAGTCTGTAAAGTGCAGGAGAAAGATGCTGGAGTCAACAGACCTAAATTCAAATTCCATGTGTCATACCTACCTGTGTGAGCATAGGCAAATCACCCTCAAAGACTTTGATGAACTAGGTGATCTTTGATATATCCCTTTAAGTTCTAACTCTCTAATGTTATTAGAGATATATCTACTTCCTAAGTGTTCACTGGAAAGAGATGAAAATAGCAATTTAAAAAAAAAACAAAAAAACTAGGGGAAAAATAGAACTCAATTGTATCTACCTATAAATATGTATTATTGTGATTTCTTTGGACTCTGAACTCTTCACATTGGCATATCTTGAATAATGTCCTGACCAACAGTGTTTGGCAACACACAGTGTAAATAAATCATAATCAAATGCCACTTAATGTCAAAGAATCCTATTGTAAGTGGCCCAATGGCCCATTTATAACAAGTCTATTGGAACCAAACACTCCCTGCAATTACACTTTGCCCAGTCATATATTTTCAAAGAACCAATTAATGACATTATGAATGCTGTATTTGATTTGTATCTTTTAGGTTCTTATCACATGCTACTACTCTGCAATATAATCATGTGCTCATATGTCATCTCCCCTGATTATAAGCTCCTTAAGAACAGGAATCATATTTTATTTTTTCTGATATGTCCTTCAGTACCTAGCAGAATGTCTTGATCTACCTAATAAGTCTTTGGTAAATGTTTGCTGTATGAAACACATCTATCTCCCTTCTCAAATCTAGCCATAAGTAGTATGACATAGTAGATAAAGGACTGTCCTGGATTCAGGTTCTGACTCTGAGACATATTGATTATGTTCGTCTAGGTAAGTCAAACTCTCAATGCTGTAATCCATGGTGTCTTAAACTTTTTCCACTCACAGCCCTTTTTCCTCCTGAGAAATTTTATGTGACTATGGGTATATAGCTATATAAAATAGATATACAAATCAGGCATTTACTGATAATAAACCATTAAAAATTTATTTTAATACAGTTTTTTGTTATACATTCTTTGGTATACCTCATTAAAATAAAGTTTTACATACTTTTACCAATTAATAAAGATGAAAGCAAATTTGCATATTAATGAGATGGAAGTGCTTGTTTATTTTTACATAAAGACAAATCTTTGCAGAATATTTGATACTGCAGGACACAAAGCATTCAGAAACCTTTTACTGTTGCCAAATTTTTCATGACCCCCTCACATTCAATTGACCACATAGAGGATTATGATCCATAGTTTAATCAGCCCTCTAAGACAGAGTTTCTAAAACTTTTATTGCATCATGGATCCCTTTGACAGTCTGTTGAATCCTATGGACTTTTCAGAATATAACACTTTTAAATGAATAAAATAAAATATGAAGGATTACAAAAGAAATTTTTTACAATTATTACAACGTAATACAATGTATTGCAATTACAATACAGTAATACAATTATACTAAAATGTTTATCAAGGTCATCTACAAAAACTCAAAGAACCCTTCCTCTAGAACTATTAAATCAAAGAAAAAAATGCTTATCTAGATCCATAGAATCAATTTCTTCCACTGGCCATTCCCTAAACCAAAGAAATCACACATACTGTTTCAATCCCTGGTTATCTATATAAATTGATATTCCACATCAGATTGGTTGATTCTAATTGGCCACCAATAGGTCCTAGGCCAAGTCCCATATGGTCATTGTTTGGGTCCCCATTAATTCAAACAATGTAAATGGCAGTCATTTCTGCTTTGACCAGAAACCTTGAAGGTCATCCCCTCCCAGATTTATTTTTTTTACTTATTTGGATTTTTTTTTTTTGGAGGGGGAAACTAGGTGAAAGAGAATGGTTTTTTTGCTTCCATTTGTTACCTAGCCTTACTCACTGAATGGGTGCTTGAAGTGTTGAAGACCTAAGTTTTAAAAGACCAAGATCTCCCAATGCATCTGGGCTATCTCTAATCGTCTTGATCTATATCTGGCCACTGGACCCAGAGGGCTCTGGAGGGGAAACTGAGGCAGGTGACTTTGTACAGCCTCCCTCACTTAAATCCAATTCACTTGCATGTCATGGCATTATCATGATCCTCTTGGAGAACAAAGGACAAAACTAGGATATTCCCCATCGACACCTAGAATGTAAGCTCTCTGAGGCCAAAGGCTTTGTCTTTGTGTACATAGCATAGAGCCCTTTGCACATTTCTGGCCTAGACTTGTGAGCAATAATGTAATACAGTAGATGGAAAGCTTACCTGGGAATCAACAAGAACTGGGTTCAAATCCCATCTCTGACTAATAATAATAGCTAGTATTTATATTTATATAATGTTTCCCTACTATATGGGATGTACTGTGCTAAGCAGTTAAAAAAAAAAAAAAGCATTTAATTTGATCCTCACAACAACTTTGAGTAGAAGGTTCTACTACTACCCGCCCCCTTTTACAATTGAGGAAACTGAAAGAAACAGAGGTTAGGTGACCTGCTCAGGAACACATTGAGGTTGCATTTGAACTCTGGTCTTCCTGATGCAGGCTCAGAGACCTGTACACCAAGCTTCCTTACATATGGACTGTGTGACTGACTCAATAAGCCACTTAACCTCTCATTACCCCTAGGAAATTCTCTTTTTAGATTAGATACTTACTAGGAATAACAGATGCAAATGAAACCACAGTCCCATGAACTTGAACACTGAATGAAAATGGTAAGAGAAGAATTATTTTCTAATCTTTAGCCATTCTCTAAACTGAAATGAGCTAGGAGTCAAGTGGCACCTAGAACAGCTTAAAAAAATCTATATAGCATCTATATAGATGCTGCCCCAGCTTCCAATAAGACAACTGAATCTAGTTTGTTTGTGTTTTTTCTTTCACAATGTGCATTCCAGAGAAAAAGATGTCCATATCCTGCAATGGATCTTTTCCATTCCTTACTAAACTCATCCCCAATTTAATAGTGCCTGGAATAGTCATGGAAACCCAAAATAATCCAGCTTGTTCTTTTGATTCTTAAGCAAATACTTCAAAATCAGTCACCTCTGGGATTCTGACTTTTCAAGTAGGAAAAAATTCAGTGGATTGAAAAATTAAATAGAAAAAGGAAGCCAGACTGGATTGCCTGGGGAAAAACACAAAATCCCTTTAATCATCTCAAAATTCTCCCAGAAACAAAGACCTTTTTCTTAATATCGGTGTTCTAACAGAGTTGTTATAGGTCTG
>JAJPUD010002409.1:205538-241039 GCA_023553655.1 Myrmecobius fasciatus | reverse complement strand
CTGTTTTCCCAGCCTGTGATCTCATCTGAGCAACAACTGACAATTATCCTGAATTTATACCATCTCCATTTAGTGGTAGCTCTATGATATATTCAAATGCAAGCCTGAAATGAGAGGTCTTGGTTTTTTTAGGGATGACACTGTCGAAAATGCTCATCACCAAATGCCTTCAAACTACCCCATCAAACAGGCTGTCAGTGTGGCTGACATTGCATAGACAAGGAAATGGAGTTATTATTCATGTGGTTATGAAGCTGGTCAAAGTGACATTAAATGTTAATGGTGATACACTGGGGGCATATCATACGTACCTTCCTTCAAACATCCTTAGCAATGTTTGAAGGGCCTTTTTCAATTTCCTCGTCCAGACCATACCCTCACTTCTAGTCTTTGCCACCAGGTGATTTGCATAACATTTTGGGAGAGTAGCTGGGCAAAATCAGCATCCAGTCAGGAAAGCAGAGTCCTTGAGAAGCACAGATGAATTAGTAAATTCATCTATTAAAACTTGTGTTTTCTTGATATTAATTGTTATGCCAAAATTAACACAAACAGCAGAGAATGGATCCATATTTTTTTTTGCATCTCAACTTTGAAGACGTATTGCATTGAGTGCACAATCACCTGCAAACAAAATGTTGTTCACCAACTTTTCCTCCATTTTAGACTCAGTTTATAGGCTTTTTAAGCCCATAAGCTGATTTACCATCAATGTGGTAGATGACCTTGATGTCATGTTCATCCTCATTGAAGGCATTTGACAACAAGGCTAAAAATGTGCTAAAAAGTATGGAAGCAAACAGACAGTCTCACTTCACTCCATTACTGACTGGGAAAGTGCTAGAGCATTGTCCATTGTCCAGAACCTGGGCAACCATGCCATTGTGAACTTGCTGTACTATCCTGATGAACTTTTCTGGGAAGAGATGCACTGTAGGTCTTTAGCCCATAAATAGCTTTCATGGCAACATAAAAGAATTTTGGATCATTGCTATCAGTATAAAACTGAATTTCATCTAACTCCTTACTGAGTCAAGAATCCTGAATCTCTCCAGGCTTCACCTATAATTTACTTTTGGCGGAATTAAATGTTGCCTTCTTAGAGATGGATAAATTTATCCTACTAGTACATTCTGTAAAGTTCTCATTTTTCATTTAGCAGCTTTTGAATATCCCCATCATTTTCATCAAAACAGTGTTGATGTTTCTGAGCGCTCTGACCCAAATGAGCAGTACTATACACCAAATCTCTGAAAGCTACCTATTTCATGTCTGCTTCACTGTTGCCAATTGTGTATTGACTCAAATCTCTCTCCCAAATAGCAACAAACTGTTTCTCTTCACAGAAGTACTCTAATCTGTTGACATTAATTCTTCTGGTAATCTTTTTTTGGGGGTTCCCACTTTTGTTGAATGTGAATATTTAGCTTGGAGAGAAGATAAGCCTATGATCCAGTCCAACATTCTGTGATACATATTGCCTTCGTCACTTTTACATTCTGTTTGTCTCTTCTCCTTTCAATCATATAGTTTATTAAATGCTACAAGGGTGTTTCAGTGAATTTTTGTTATGTTGAGGTAACTGGAAGATATTGATGGTGATGAGATGATTGTGAGATGCACAAGTCACCAGTAGTAAGTGATCATTATTGTTGTTGTTTCCAACTCCATTTCCTCCAAAGGACTCCTTGCCATGTTTGGTGGTATGAGCCTACTCTAGCATTAAAGTCACCCAAAATTTTGGCACATTGACAATAAGAGTCTCCAGATCTTCATGATTTTTCTCTTTAACTTCATCAGGGTTCATCATCATACTCACTGATGGTGGTGACATGGGATTTTCCTGTAAATGATGATTGTTGTCATGAATTTGTCATTCACCACCCTTCCTCCTCCTTTTCCTCCTCCTCCTTCTCCTCCTCCTCCTCCTCCTCCTCCTCCTCCTTTTTCTTCTTTTTCTTCCTCCTTCTTTTCCTCCTCTTCTTTCTCCTCTCTTTCTCTTTTTTCTCTTCTTTTTCCTTCTCTATTCTTAATCAAAATCAACTTTGATGAAAGAAACCACTATGGCATAATATAAAGGGCTAGGTTCAGATGATAAAACAGCTTCTATGTGGTTGTTTTTTGTGACTCAGGCAGAATATCTATGTTCAAATCCTGCTTTTGAAAAGTTATGTGGCCTTGAGTGAGTTGCCTCAGCTAACTCTTAGAATAGATGATAGAAACGATCTCTTCTAGGTTTAATATTCTATGTCCCATGAAATTCAATGAACTTCAGTGACATAAATATATTTCTTCATAAGAGGAATTCTTGGAAAATTTCATAACATCTAGTTATCTATTTTTTTCTTAATCTACTGAAATATATCACCTTAGGCAAAGGTTTAATAAAAAAGGGGGAGGCATTTTATAGGCCAAACTTACTGCCTGAAAAGAGCCAATAGCATTTAGAAGCATACTAAAGGAGGTACTTCCCAAAAGTCTTGGCAAGAGTATACCAGGAGGCAGGAGAATGGAAAGGAGACATAGCAAAATTCGGCATGAAATCCCAGAATTTGCATTTCAACTACAATTTGTGCATTTGGACATCTGAACAATGGAAAGAATTCAAGTGACAGTCACTTTAAAAGCTGTTGCACCTTTAAACACTATGTGCATATGTTGGAACATTTTATTTTAATTTCCTCTCTAGTAGAGTATATACTGTTTGAAGACAGGGACTCTCTTGATTTTGTCTTTGTATTCCCAGAGCAGGGCTCAAAGTATATATGCTTATTGTATTGGGTTGGATTAAGTTGACAAAGCAGCCCTAAACTGATTGATTTTTGTGGCTGAATATAGGCCTATCAGAAATAATATCTAATCTAACAGAGTCTATTCAATGAATAGAAATCTACTTCACTGACTGAAGGGTCACAATCTTGCAAGCTATCTCCACTAGTTCTTTGAGTTAAAGTATTGCTTCCAGAATTATTTTGCTGGGGAAAGGGTGAGGGATGAGAGATGGTAATGACATATGACTATATTATTACTTGTATGCATTAGCATGGATTAATTAATCTAGCATTATCTAGATTGCAAAGAACTGTATTCTGAGGGATTCTTTTCTTTCTCTTTCTCCCTCCCTCCCTCCTCCCACCTCTCTCTCTCTTTCATTCCCTCCTTTTTTCCTCCCTCTCTTCCTCCCTCTCTCCCTCCCTCTCCCTCATCCTTCTCCTTCCTCTTTTTCTCTCCTTCCTCTCTCTCTCTCTCTCTCTCTCTCTCTCTCTCTCTCTCTCTCTCTCTCTCTCTCTCTTTCTCTCTCTCTCTTCCCGCACACACGCTTTCTCTCCTTTGTCTTTGTTTCATCTCCCATGTTCAATTTGTTATAAAATCTGCTGATTTTTTTCAATGTTTCTCAAATATGCTTCCTTCTTATCCTTAGACACTGACACCCCTCTAGTGTACTCACCTCTCACCTGGATTATTTTTTAATGCATTTTATTAAAGCTTTTTAATTGCATAACATATGTATGGGTAATTCTTCAACAATGACCCTTACAAAGCTTTCTGTTACAATTTTTCCCCCCTACTCCCCACCCCTCCCCTAGATGGCAGGAAATCCACTACATGTTAATTATGTTAATGACAAATCGAATGTATATATACATATTTCCATACTTATCTTGCTGTGCAAGAAAAATTGTGTGTACAAGAAAAAAATCTGAGAAAGGAAACACAATGCAAGCAAACATCAATAGAGAGCATGAAAATGTTATGCTGTGGTTCACATTTCACATCCCTCTCTCTGGGTGTATATGACTTCATCGATGAACAATTGGAACTGGTTTGAAACATCTCATTGTTGAAGAGAGCCACGTCCATCAGAACTGATCATCATATAGTCTTGTTGTTGCCGTGTATAATGATATCCTGGTTCTGCTCGTTTCACTCAGCATCAGTTCCTGCAAGTCTCTCCAGGCCTCTCTGAAATCGTCCTGCTGGTCGTTTCTTACAGAGCAATAATATTCCATAATATTCATATACCATAATTTATTCAGCCACTCTCCAATTGATGGGCATCCATTCAGTTTCCAGTTTCTAGCCACTACAAAAAGGGCTGCCACAAACATTTTTGCACATGTGGGTCCCTTTCCTTCCTTTAAGATCTCTTTGGGATATAGGCCCAGTAGAAACACTGCTGGGTCAAAGGATATGCACAGTTTGATAACTTTTTGAGCATAGTTCCAGATTGCTCTCCAGAATGGTTGGATTTGTTCACAGTTCCACCAACAATGTATCAGTGTCCCAGTTTTCCCACATCCCTTCCAACATTCATCATTATCTTTTCCTGTCATCTTAGCCAATCTGACAAGTATCTCACCTGGATTATTCAGTAGCCTGCTATCTCAAGTCTCTCCTTACTCTAATTTATCTTCCACTCAGCTATTAAAGTGACCTTCCTTATAAAACACAAGCCTAAATGTGTCTCTTCCCCTACTCATTAAACTTCAGTTTCCCCCAATAGCCTTCAGGAGCAAATACAAAATGCTCTGCTTGCCATTCCAAGTCCTTCATAACCTAATCTCCTCCTGCCTTTTCCACTGACACATACTCCTCAATCCAGTGAACTGGCGTCCTGGCTATTCCTCATGCCTCAGTTCTGGGCATTTTCTCTATCTTTTATTCCTGGAATACTCTTCCTCTTCAGTCCTGACTACTGATGTCCCTGGATTCCCCAACTTTTACAAGAAATCTTCATCAGCTTCTCTCAATTCTAGTGTCTTCCATGTGTTTATTATTTCCTATTGATACATATATAATATATCATAATGCTATATATACAATATATAATTAATATATGTATATTTCTTTATATATGTATATGTATTTGTTTGTATGCCATCCTCCCCATTAGATTGCAAACTCCTTGAGAGCAAGTTTTGTCTTTTGCTTCTGTTTCCCCAGAGCTTAGCACAGTGCCTAGCACTTAGTAGACATTTAATAAATGATTATTAAATTGAATTAAAGGAATAGGACCCAAAACAAATAATGTTGAGAAGTAACTTGTGAAAATCAACAACACATATGGCCAGCCATTTCAGGATCATAGAATGAAGGAAAGGGACAAAAGACACATACTTTTTAATGGTGAGGAGAGATATAGAAATGGGATGGTACATGAGAAGCCATTTGAGGAATGATAAATTCTGAGCTACAACAAATTTCAGAAGACATTGAGTCCAACTTCTCATTTTCTAGATCTTTTTCCATTTCCTAAATAAGGCCTAGAAAGGTTAAGTGAAGTCATGTCAGGAGTAACAGAATCAGAATTTGAACCCAGTTCTTCTGACTCCAAATCCATCACTCTTTCCATGTCTTCACTCTGCACACAGTATAAAGGCAATGAATAATTGAGAGAGGAAATGGATGTGGGAGGTGTTGCTCATAAGGAAAGTGGTGACAGATTATTTTTTTTGCCTATTTTATGACTTTCCCTTAGGACTGGCCCTGGCAAAGATTCAAAAGTACTCTCTCCTCTTTAAAATGTTCTGTTTAGTCATATCATTGAACCTTTTCTCACTCCTACTAAAATACATTTTACTCATTTCCTGACTGATATTTCAGAAGAAAACTACAGAAAACAGAATCACCACTGTGATGTCGTCTAACTCCAGATGCTCATCCGCAGGTCCTTTCCAAAAGCAGAATTCAACTCAGCTCTATGTTCAATTCACAGATTGTGTTGACAGGAGAGTGAACAGGAAGAGACTGGTCAAGTACAGTACAGAAAGGACAGTTCCACTTGATAAAGCCAAGCATAGAGGAAAGTGATAAGAGCATGTGTGATTCCCATAAAGGTCACTGGGCTTTACGTGGATGAACCACCTCAGGTTTTAGAAATTTCAAGGCTCATCCATCCGGTAGTGTCTAATTTAAACCCAAACATAAAGGACTGATTTATCTTAAAAGAAGAAAAAAACACCTCTTTAGAAGGAAAAAATGCCAATCTGAAGTTCCTAGTGAATAGGGACAGCCTGTATTCTCAAAGGATGGCAAAATCACTGAAGATATTTCTTTCTCCTTTAGCCATCTAGCCACTATCTCAGTCCACGTATACAAAGCAGAAATGCTCTGGAAAAAATGAAGCAGTTTATAGAAAATGCATAGGGCTCCCTAAGCCCCAGTGGCTGGCCTCTGAAGGATTTCTTTCATGGTAGAAACTTTATCTCCTCTTGACTGAAGATATAATAGATGAATCATTTGGCCTCTTGGTGACTGCCTCTTTGTGGGTTAGTGGTAGCCTGACCTTCACTGCTCAGAGAAATGACTTGGTCTCTCTTCTGAGCCTAGTTAACTTTGGGGCATATCAAATGATAGGATGTATGGCCTGACCTTTCAGACCCTCTTGGATGTCCCTGGCCTGAGTGGTTTGGAAGCCACCAGTACTGCTGCTGATCAGAGGCTGGGCTGGGACCGGGGCCAGGTCCTGGACTGGTGCAGCCTACCCCAGAACTGGATGCTGGACTCCCACCCCAGGGTCACAGACTTTTCTGCTGACTTTTTATCCTAAATTTTTATCCAGCCTTTGGCTAGAAAATGTTCTACTCCCTCTTTTTGAATGTTCTATACTCTAAAATTTGTTAGAATCATTATTTAAAGGAATTTGGATCAGTTTTGGGGAAAAGTTGGGTGAATTCCTGTCTTTCCTCTACCATCTTGGTTCCGCCCCAAGAATCTCAGATGTATGGCTTGAATATGAATTACCAAAAGTTGAATTCCATTTTCAGTCTATTAAAAATATTAGTGTAATTTGAGACAGAATTAGAGATTAGAGATATTACCTCCATCTCCTCAATAATCCTTTTAAATATTTCCTCCTGTTGACCCATATTGGTACAAATCAAGTTCTAGCTTTTATCCTTCTTCCCTGGATTGTTATAAGTAGCCCCCTCTCTGTATCCTGGATTTCCATTCTTCAATCTATACTTCCTAATTATTCCAAATAACACTCTTAATACAAAAATTTTTAAACTTTTTGTGTGTCATGGATCCCTTTGAGAGGCTTTGAGAGTTTAAGAATGCCTATGGATAACTTCTGAAATAATGTTTTTAAATGCACAAGTTAAAATACATAGGAATACAAAGGAAGCCAATTACGTCAAAATAAATGTTTTTTTTCACATCCAAGTTCAGAGTCCCTCCAAAATCTATGTTTGTAGGTCCCAGTTTAAAAATTTCATTTTTAATCTATAGTTCTGAACCTGTCACTACTTCCTTCAAAACCTTTAGCAGTTCCTATTTCCTCTATAATGAAACACAAACTTTTCCATCTGTCATTTAAGGTTGTGTGATATCAACCTACCTTTCCAGCCTTCTTTCACATTACACCTTTTCATAACAGTATTTCTTCTAGCCCAGTTGAACACCTAAGCTCATCCTTTCCTTTTTAACCTGGACACATTGTGTAAGTCTTCCTTTAGGCCTGAACAACATTTTCACCTACCCCTCTTGCTTGTTGAACTCATCAACTTCTTTCCTTCAAGGTTCAGGTTCATAAAACCTTTGATGTCTCACCCTTCCCCCCCCCCAAAAAAGTGACTTTCCTTGCCTCAGTTTTTCTTATAGTGCTTTATTTTGGGTCTTTCTTTTGCCCTTATCACAATCTATTTTTAATCATATGCATATGCATCCATGTAATATTTCTCCCACTATGAATTCCATTAATAGATTATAAACTTCTCAAGGATAAAAACTGTTATATTTCATTTTTGTAGCTTCAGGTCTACCACAGTGCTCACACAGAATAGAAGTTTAATAAATGTTTTTCAAGATTGAACTAAAGGACTATAACCAAAATCCAAAGTCCAAACCCATCTCAAAAGCTGATCAAACAGTACAAGAGCTTTAGCTATACCAAGTAAACTAATAACAATAGAAAAGCAGCACTTGATTCTACTGTTTAAAAGAAAAAAAATGCAGAGCCTGATATAAGTACATTCAAGGTAAGTCACATGAATGAATGAAATAGTTATTAAGCACTTACTATGTGCAAAGCAGTTAGGTGTCACAGTAAATAGAGTGCCAGTTACAAAATTACAATTACAAAAATGTACAAAATATTGTGCTGAGCAATGAGGCAAAATTTAAAAAGCTAAGACTTTCCCTGCCTTCTAGGAGCTCACTTTCCAACTGGGGAGATAACACAAAGGGAAGGTTTCAATTGCAAATTAAGAAAAAACAAAACAAAACATGGTCTTTAGGACATAACAACAAAGCAGTTGGCAAAATGCCTCTTCTATAATGTCAGTTCCATTGGGGGAAAAAATCAGTTTCTGAGGTTGAGCCATTTGATAGAGCCAAGAATTTGGGTAGTAAAAATGTTTTATTCTGGGTCTTCAATAACTGTGGTTGAAGCACCTATAGGACCCAGTTGCTTCCCAGGATGATGGCTGAGGGCAGAGGGCTGGAAGCATTGCTATTCCCAAGACTCTGGAGTCAGAATCCTGGGCATTCTCCAATAGGATCTAATAATAGGTTATGTAATATAATGTAAATCCACAGCAGACCATAACTAAAAGAGAAGCTAGGGTAGAATGTACACACACACACACACACACACACACACACACACACAATCACACAATCACACCTTTCCAGAGTAAGAAAAAGAGTTCCTGTCCCTAGCAAACATCTCTAAGTGACTCCGATTGAGGGTACTTGATGTTTTGACAGAATATGGAAGAACTTTCCCCTTAATTTGACATGTGCTGCCCAAAAGTTCCTAGACTTTCTGAGGTTTTTCAAATCAAGCATTCCACTTATTCCCACATTAATTTTCAAATAATACAGCATTCAGTGACTTTTCTAACTCTTCACTGTTGACACCACAAGTCCTACTGTCTCCTATGTAATTAGGAGTGAGTTCTTATGTGTCCTAAATTCAGAGAGGTCCAAGAAATGCAAAGGAGCTAGCCACATGCTATGACATCACTCTCTGTGATTGTGCTTGCCCATTAATTTAATCTAAAGCTTTTATTGAATCTTAGTAATGGGCAAGCAGAATTCAGACTCAGTTCCTGCTTCCTGGTCTCAGGCTTGATGATAAAAAATGATAACTCACATTTATATTGCATTTTATTGTTACAGAATGGTTTATATACATTATCTCATTTAATCATTTAGAAGGCCTGGGTTTTTAAAGAGGCTCTTGACCCTTATTTTTCTGACTATCTAATCTGATAGACCCATAGTCATGGGAATGCAGGGCACAGGTCCATTTTCAAGCTCTTACTCTGGCAAGAAAGGCAGCATGGCCTAATGCACAGAGTGCTGAACAAAGAATCAGGAAGCTCTGAATTCAAATCTCATTTCAGACTAGATCAAGTCATTAAACCTTGTTGTTCAGTCATGTCCCACTCTTGGAGACTTTGTGTCCATGGGATTTTCTTGGCAAAGATACTAGAGTGGTTTGCCATTTTCTTCTCCAGTGGATTAAGGTAAACAGAGTTTAAGGGACTTGCCCAGGCTCACACAGCTTATGTCTGAAGCTGGATTTGAATTCGGGTCTTCCTGACTCCAGGCTCAGTGCTCCATCCACTGAACCATCTAGCAGTTTTCTTTAACCAACCAGTATCAGTTTTCTCATTTGTAAAAAGACAATGACAATAGCCTCTACCTCATAGGATTTTTATGAGGCTTAAATGAGTTAATATATTAAAAAAAATTCTTTGGACATCCTAAAGAATTACATAAGTAGTAGCTTTTATTTTTGCATATAGAGTTTAGAATTTTATATATACATGTATCTATATAGTTTTAAACATAGAATATTCATCAAAAATGATTCATTTTGTTAATTCACCTCTCAAATAAGGAAAATGAGAGTCAGAGAAATGAGATCACTTATGCAAGGTCACATAGGTAGTTAATAAGTTGATAATATAACTAAGGTCTCCTTTTTTTTTTCACTGCTCTTTCTACCACACCAAAATTATGACAAAAAATAATGATTTACTTCTAGTTAAATAGTTGTTGAATATCAAATAAATGAATAAATACAATCACAAATTGTTTGAGCTGGAAGGAATTTAAGAAATAACAATATATATATATGTGTGTGTGTACACATACACCTTTAAATTTAATCTGCATTATTAACAATTTCTTAAGTCTAGACTACCAACAAAGCAACAAATCAAGACCTCATTTGTAGCAATTACTTATTTCTGAGGTGTAAATGCTCACACTGAAAAATTTAACAACAAAGAGAGTCAATTAGAGTTAACTCCAACATATCACTGATTGTATATGTTTTATATATGCCTGGAGTCTTGTTCAATTTCATAGATTATAGTTAAGTAAAGCAAATATTTTAATTCTATTTTATTTTACTTTCAGTTGCAAATTCTTTCCCTTCCCCTTCCTCTATCTCATTCACTGAAAAAGCAAGAAAAATAAAATTCGCTACAAAAATGTATAGGCACACAAAATAAATATCCACATTAGTCAAGTCTCAAAATGAAAGGAAGGAAGAAGGAAGAAAGGAAGGAAAAAACAGAGAGGGAGGGATTAAACAAGTTAAAGTATGTGAATATGATGAAATACTGTTGTGCTTGCAAGGAATGATGAAGGATTTCAGAAAAACCTGGGAACATTTGCATTAATTGATATAAAATGAAATTAGCAGAACCAAGAGAACAATCTATAAAATAAGAGCAACATTGTAAAGATAATCAATTTTGAATAATTTATAATTCTGATCAGCACAATGAGCCAAAGGACTCATGATGAAATATGCTACCTACCTCATATAGAGAACTGACGATTTCAGCATATTCTAACTTCTTTAATCAATTCCCAATTGGTAAATATCCTCTCAGTCCAATTTTTTTACAGTATAAAGTATTATTATAAATATTATTGTACATATGGGTTCTTTTCCTGTTTCTTTGATTTCTTTAAGGGATCTACCTAGTCAGGTGTGCATAGTTTAACTGTGGGGCATAGTTCCAAATTCTTTTCCATAATGATTGAACTAAGTCGTTTTCTTTTTTGTTTGCTTATCTGATGGGTATGAAGTTACTGAATAAGGTAAATATTAAAAGATATTTTATTTCCAGTTTTTAAAAATGTGATATGAAGAAACAGATAGTATGACTTTAAGTATTAGATAATATTTTTCTTAAAAGCAATGCTTCTTACCTACATTGTATACTTGGATTTTATCTGTACAGTGTAGTATGCTAACCTACTTAAGAGTATATGAATTGCCTTAAAAATAAAGATTAATCCTTTTGGTTTGCCACAAAGAATAGTCACCGGAAATATATTTATGTTCATGTGTATGTTATGTAAATATGCATACATAAATAATACATATATACACTATAATATATACATACTTATATACACACATAGTACAATTTTTTTTAAGCCCCATACATTTTTGCAAACTGGCCAGTGCCAGAAGGAATTTCCAGTTTGTGGTCCGGTCTTTTATGAAGGGTTTCATTTGACTATTTGCTTTGGAATTTGGTAAACACAGCTATTCACTGGCCAATCACCACATAGTACATTGGTCAGCACAGAAACCCAGGTTTTCTCCTGAAGGAAACATCTTCCATTCATACCATAAGTTACATTCCTGCCATTCTATAAAGCACCACAAAATGCTTCTGTGGGCTTCTTTTCCCAAGTAATTTAGGGTAATGGGAGATGTATCTGATTTCTTCAAATCTCTTTTTCCTACTTTCTCTAGTAGAATTATGTTCTTGGTTTTGTTTTAAGAAAAAAAATACAAGGTAAAAAAAAAAGCTATTGCTACAGCAGGACAAACAGTACAAAGAGATATGAACAAATACATGATCAGCTTTCTTTGCTGTCATCTATGACATGCTGTCAAACTATGTCATCAAAACATAATAAAATTTAAATAGTTATATTTTCATAAGAGGAAAAGTAAAACTTAACCATCTTTTGCCTCTCTGTGTACTTTGCATTTAGAATGAGATGAACCAATAAGGAATGCTAATGCAAGGAAACACAGATCTAAAACTGGATAATATAGAAGAACTATTACTAGACAAAAAGATATGCGAGCATATTAGACAACAGCTTGAGCATATTTATACAGCACTATGTCAGGGACTATTACCCCTCCCCCATAATGCACCTCTCATTTCCTCATCCTACCTGGCCCCTCACTAATCTTGGTACTTGAATTCCTAGAATCATCCTTCTAGGAGAATCACCTCATCTAATTTTATTGTACTTTTGTGGATCCACAACCCTAAATATAAAACTCTTGACCCCTACTAGTATACCTACCTTTAATATTCAACCAGTAAATACAATTAACTCAAAACAGAGACATTTACTAAGATAGCTTAGTGAAAACAATTAATTACAAAACATCAACTACCCACCATAAACCTAAAGAACATTATCTCATAAATGCACACATACTGTGTTTGTGAGAAGAGTAGGTATATAGATATAGTACACTGGTAGTAAGGCATATATGTAGGGAACAAACATGGTTAAGACCACTCACCTTTAGAGCTCTAAGTTTCAAAAATCTACTTCTTTGTTTCCTTTTCTTCTTTAGATTTCAAATTATTTTTTATTTATTTCATTAAATATTTTCCAATTACATGTAAAAAATTAACTATCTTTTTTTGTTATGAGTTTCAAATTTTCTCCCTCTCTCCTATCCTTTACACTTCCTTAAAAAGGTAATTTGATATCAATTACTCAGGTGAAATCATGTAAAACACATTTCCATATTAGCCATGTGGTCAAAGAAAATGAAAAAAAAACAATAAAAATAAAAAGGTTTTAAAATATGCTTCAACCTGCATTCAGAATTTACCAGTTCTCTCTCTTTGGATGTGCATAGCATTTTTCATCATGAGTCTTCTGGAATTGTCTTGGGTTATTGTCTTGATCATAATAGTTAAATCTTTCACAGTTGGCCCTTCTTAAAATATTGTATGATGTTCTCTGGCTTCTGCTCACTTCACTTTGCAAGAGTTCATACAAGTCTTCCCAGTTTTTTTTTTTCTGAAACCGTCTTATTCACAATCAAATATCAAAATTTCTTCAACCATTCTTCAATTGATTGATATACCCTGGATTTAGTAATTATTAAAAATCTTCTATAAATATTTTTGCACAAATTGGTTCTTTTCCCTTTTATTTGATCTCTTTGGAATACAGACCTAGTAGTGGTACTGCTGGATCAAAGGACACAACGTTTTATAACTTTTGGGGCATAGCTCCAGATTGTTCTCCAGAATGTTTGGACTAGTTCACAATTTCAATTTTTTAAAAAATTGTGTTAGTAGCCCAATTTTTCCATATCCCCTCCAGCATTTGTTATTTTACTTTTTTTTATTGTGTTAACTAATCTGATAGAGTTATCTTAGGAGTGTGATCTTTCTACTTCTTATAATGTCCTCACACTGCATTCCCCAGACTCAATGTTTCTGCTGGGCAGTTTACTCACTTGGCCCTCCAATAGGGTTGGATTGGTTCAAACAAACAAACAACCATAATCTGTGGAAATTCACTTTGATTCTACTGGCTTCCTAATTGCTCTCCCTCAATAATTGACAAATTGGTTACTGCTTAAATACCAGTAAAAGGACTTCAGGATAGGTTGGTGTGGAATGCTGACTTCTTCCTGATCTATTTATATACCTTCAATACATCTTTACCTAGAATTGACCTGCCCTGTTTTTTTCCACCTAGTTCAACTGGAGGAGAGTTGTAGCAAAAGGCTAATATTTAAGCCTCTTTTGACTTCAAGAATTCAATAACTGATTTGAATACCTGAGGAGCAAATATAGTTCTAAAGTTTCCATCTGAGGATTTGAAACTATTTTGGGTCAACAGAAGTTTAAGACTGGCAGAAAGCCTTAAAGCAGAACCAAAAATAAACCATGGAAACCATTATAATCATTTCCAAAGTGGCAAATGCACGAGATTCTTAAATTGCAACATAATGTAATGGGAAACTTAAAAAAAATCTTTCCAAGTTTGTGGTACAAAGTGTCTAAGACAGAAAAGAGAGTAAATGTATAAATGTCAGAACTATCATCAGGACACCTGCATGTTAGCCATTTCAATTATAATCTGTTATTATTCTGTAAGTAACAAATTATTATTTTATTTACTTAAATAGCTGAGGGGTATAGGCTGGATAGTCGCAGTAAAAGGAAATAGCTTTTCATAAAATAACTAATAGGTTTAGTCAATTTTTTTCTTTCTTGTTATTATGGGTAGCTATATTCTCCATTCTTAAAGTTCTGACCATTCATTTTCTGATCTTCCTCTGAGAGTTTGCCATCCCAAAATGCACCTGAATGCCTCTATTAGCTATTTATATCTTTTTTTTTTATTTCATCATTCTGAGCTCCAGAAAAGGTAGTGATTTATGCTGGAAGCAGCCCACATAGTTAAAGATTTCAGGAAGGGCAACAACTCTCTCTCTCTCTCTCTCTCTCTCTCTCTCTCTCTCTCTCTCTCTCGTTCACTGTTCCTTTCCATCTGGCAGGCTGAGCTCAGAACGCCAGTCCTTTCTCACTCTCCTTTTTCCCCAATTAAGAGCTGCAACAAATTACATATGGCCAGATTTATGCATGGCTTGAGACCAGATAGTTTCACACTGATTATGATAAAAAGAAGAGTCTGTTCTGTGTCAAAAATCCTTTGCAAAGAATTCAACTGTTTTCCTGGAACTAGCTTCTTTTGAACCCATACATAAGCACATATATATACATATATACTATATTACATATATATGTATGTGTATATGTATAATTTTATAGGCCTGTCTGAATCTGTGAGAATCCTCATTATGAAGACTTATTCAAGGTATCACATATTTCTGAACTACATTGACTGGGATATTTCCATCATTCAGTGCCAAGGGAACTCAGAGAGAAAGAGAAAAAGAGGTTTCTCTCAGCCAGTCACTAACAGTCTCCCAGAATGAGGCAAATATTCAGTCATGGCAAGAAATTCTGAAGAAACCTGGCAGCCTACTTTTTTTTTTCTGGTCATGTGTCTTTGTTACATACTTCTTCATTAGGAAATACATAGTAGATGTGGCCAGAATGGAACACATTATATTGAATAGAGTGAAAAAGTATGTGTCAAGCAACGAAGATAAAAATGCCAAGATAAAGACAGTTCATCAGAGGCAGAGTCAAGATGGTGAGAGAAAAAAGCTTTCAGGGGATCTCTCCCAAATTCCCCTCCAAACAACTTTAAAATAACTCCTCAAATCAAATTCTTTAATGGTAGAACAAAGTCAAATGAAACTTTTTTAGCCCAAAACAAATTAGGAATTTGGCAGGAAAGGTCTTCCTGATGGAATGGTGATGGCACCTGGAGCATAGGGAGGACTACACCACACAGATCCAGGCCCAGCAGTGACTCTTGGAGGTGTTTGCATTGATGGAGTCAGCACCTTCAAGAGCTCTCAGCCTGTGTGCAGGGATCAGAAGGAGATTTCAGACTACCATTTGCTATCACTAGGTCCAAGACCCTGTTGCATTGTCCATACATAGTTTCGGGTTACAGTCCCAGAAGGAGAGAGAGCATCTGTGGCAACAAAAGAGCAGAGATTCTGGTCTCAGTTTCAGGACAGAGAGGAGTAGTTACTCACAAAGAAGTAGAAGAGTAGAGACCCTGGCTGCAATTCCAAGACAGAGAGGAGAACTAGCAATTACTTCAACTGGAGATCTGGTCAATGGTCACAATCCCAGGACGAGGATGCCTGCTAGCCTTGGTGGCTATAGGGTAACAGAATCCCTTCCTGTGTAAATAACAGAGAAAATGCTGGGAGAATAGTGACTAATCCTCTCCTTAGATCATAACATCTTGGAAGCATAAAGCTAGCTCTGAAAAGAACAGCAAAAAAAAAAAAAGACCTGAAGTTTAGGACAAATATTGGTAAGGAAGGAAGTCTACCAAATTTCTTTTATAACACAAATGTGATATTGATACCCAAGCCAGGAAGAGCAAAAATATAGAAAGAAAATTATAAACCAACTTCCCTAATGAATATTAATGCAATCATTTTAAATAAAATACTACCAAAGAGATTGCAGCAATATATCACCAAGATCATATACTTTGACTAAGTAGAATTCACCAGCAATGCAAGGTTAGTTCAATATAAGGAAAATTATCAACATAATTGACCATATCAATAACAAAAAATAATATAATTATTTCAATAGAAGCAGGAAAAGTGTTTGATAAAAAAGAACACTCATTCCTATTAATAACACTAGAAAGTATAGGAATAAGTGGAGCTTTCCTTAAACTAATAAGTATTATCTATGCAAAGTAATCAACAAGCATTATCTATAATGTTAATAAGCTAAAAGCCTTTTCCAATAAAATCAGAGGTAAAGCAAGAATGTCCATTATCCCCACTATTATTCAATGTCATTCTAGAAATGCTAGCAATAAAAAGTAACAGGAAATTGAAGGAATTGGAATAAATAATGAGGAAACAAAATTATTACGCTTTTCAGATGATGGTATACCATCTGGTATATGGTATACTCTATACTAGAGAATCAACTAAAAATCTATTTATTTGAAATAATAATTTCAGTAAAGTTGCAGCATATAAAATAAGCCCACATAAAACATCAGCATTTATACATATATATTACCAAAAAAAAAGTCCAGCAGCAAGAAATTAAAAGAGAAATTCCTTTTGCTATAACTGCAGGCAACATAAAATACTTGGAAATCTACCTGCCAAGACAAACTGATGGATTATATGAACACAATTACAAGACACTTTTCACACAAATAAAGTCACATATAAACAATTGGAACAATATTAATTGCTCATGGATAGGTCAAGTCAATATAATAAAAAATAAAAATAAATTAACTATTCTATTTAATTTAATTTACTTATCCAGTGCCATACCAATCAAATTATCAAAATAAATTTTATAAAGCTAGAAAATTAACAAGCTTTATCTGGAAGAACCAAACATCAAGAATATAGAGGGAATCAAAGGGAAAAAAATGTGAAGGAAGGTGGTTTAGCAGTACCAGATCTCAAACTGTCTTGCAAGATGGTTATCATCAAAACAATCTGGTAGTGCCTAAGAAATAGAGCAGTGAATTAGCGGAACAGATTAGGTACATAATATAGAGCAGTAGCAAATGATCATAGTAATCTACTGTTTCACAAATCCAAAGGCCAAGATTTCGGGACAAAAACTCACCATTTGACAAAATTGTTGGGAAAACTAGAAATTGGTTTTGCAGAAAGTAGGTAGAGATCAGCATTTCAAATCATTTGAGATCAAGTCAACATACATATATGACTTAGACATAAAGGGTGATACCATAAACAAATTAATGAAACATGATATTTTACCTGTCAGATTTACAAAAAAGGAAGAATTTATGACCAAAGATAGAGAACATTACAGAATATGAAATTAATTATTTGCATAAAATTAAAAAGGTTTTGTATAAACAAAACCAATACAGTCCAAATTAGAGAAAAACATAAACAAATGGAAATTTTACAAGTTTCTCACATAAAGGCTTCATTTCAAATATATAGAGAACTGAGTCAAATTTATAAACCTACAAATTGTTTCTCAAATGACAAATGGCCAAAGGATATGAACAGGCAGTTTTCAAAAAAAATAAATCAGTTCTATTTACAGTCATATTTTTTTAAAAATGCTTTAAATAACTATTGATTAGAGAAATGCAAATCAAAATAAGTCTGAGATACCATCTCCTACCTAGCAGGGTTAATATAACAGAAAAGGAAACTGACAAATATTGGACAGTATGGGGGGAAATTGGGATACTTCATGCATTGTAAGGAAGTTGTGAACTTATTCATCCATTCCGGATTGCAATTTAGAACTATGTCCAAAAGACTATTAAATCATGCATATTTTTTGATCTAACAATATCAATGCTAGATCAGTATTCCAAAGAGTTTTTTTAAAGGAAAACAGCCTACATATGCAAAAATATTTATAGGAGCTTTTTTTATGGTGGCAAAGAATTAGAAATCAAGAGCATTCCCATTAATCAGTAAATGGCTAAACAAGTTGGAGTATATTATTGTAATGGAATGCTATTGCACTATAAGAAATGACAAACAGTATATTTTCAGAAAAAACTGGGAAGACTTGCATGTATTCATGCAAAGTGAAGTAAGCAGAACCAAGTGAACAGTAACAGCAATATTGTACAATGATAAATTGTGACAGATTTCATTATTCTTATTAATACAATGATCCAAGACTATTTAGAAAAACCTATGTTGAAAAAGCTATCCATCTCTAGAGAAAGTACTGATGGAGTCTGAATGCAGATTGAAACATATTTTGAAAAAATTTTCTTTATTATTCTTGGGATCTGGGGAGAATATGTCAATATGAAAATATGTTGCATGGCTTCACATGTATAATTTATATCATATAGCAATAACCCAGAAGTTGATGTGAAATAGAAACAATTTGCCTTCAGGTCTTCTCTCCCCTTTCAGAACCTTCTTCCTCCTCTTCAGTGTACTTCCTCCATTCATTATTTATCTAGTACCTTCCCCCTATTTCACTACACAGAAAAGCCCATGTTGCACCAAAGCTGGGCCAGCTTCAGTTCTCTCCTTTCTGACTGGAACCATCAGGATCCAACTTTCTACTAAATAATTTTATCAACAAATTTGAAATAAGATGGCAGTGTTCTTTCTTCTTTGTATTCCCTGCACTTAGGAAAGTGCCTCAAACATTGTAAGCACTTACTTAAGTCATCTGGTTTGATAACCATGTAATAGGTTTTTCTTTGTAGAAAACCATTTGGATTTTAAGGAAGCCCTTTCATCTCTTAATCCTCACATCCTCATTCAATGTTAGTGGTCACCAAAGGAAATTATAGGCTCTATGATAGACATTACTGACGTAGAACTGAAGTATACTTTAGAGACAGATGGTGGTAGAGGTGATTTGAGCAGCCTTTCAAGTTCTTTCATAACCCTCTGTGCATGGTTGTCTGCTTTGCTCATAAGTAAGACTGGCCCCATTGGTATTACATCTTGAGTAGGTAGTTAGCCTTCATTACTTCTGAAGAGGAAGGAATGATACATCTGAAAAGACATATTTTACTTCCAAGATAATTGAGATTTAATTCATAACCCCTTTGCTGATTAAATGATTCTCTAACACTTTTTGTTATTGTTATTATTATTGTTGTCATTTCACTAATGTTCAACTCTTCATAACCCATTTGGGATTTTGATGGCAAAGATACTGGAGTAGTTTGCCATTTCCTTCTCCAGCTCATTTTTCAGATAAGGAAACTGAGGCAAGCAGGGTTAGGTCATCTACCCAGGATCATATAGCTAGTTAAGTGTTTAAGGGCATTTTTGAATGTAGGTCTTCCTGACTCCAGGCCTAGTATTCTATCATTGTGTCACCTTGATGTGAAGGAGGGGAGGAAGGGAAGGAGAAAGGAAGGATGTAAGAGGGAGGGAGGGTGAGAGAGTAAAAGAAAAACATAGTAAAGAAGAGGGAGAAAGGGAGGGGAAAAGAGAGGGAGGGAGGGTAAGAGAAAGAACTATGGAGATTGAATATGGATCAAAGCATAGTATTTTCACTTTTTTGTTATTGTTGATTCATTTATTTTTTTTCTTTCTCATTTTTTCCCCTTTTGATCTGATTTTTCTTGTGCAGCATGATAAATATGGAAATATGTTTAAAAGAATTGCACATGTTTAACCTATATCAGATTGCATGCTGTCTTGGGGAGGGAAGAGGAAAGGAAAGAGGGAGAAAAATTTGAAACACAAAAGTTTTGCAAAGGTGAATGTTGAAAACTATCTTTGATGTATTTGGAAAAACAGAATACTATTTTAAAACAGACAAAGAAAGAATAAGGTACCAGAGGTTGAGGATGCCAGAAAAGGAGGTTTGTTTAGGTACACATGACAATTATTTCCTGAAACTATTTAAGATGCTGATATTTAGTATTATAGAAGAAATTAGTCTTTGGTAATGTACTAGGATTTTTGATGAACACATTTCTTGCAAGAGACTAATTGTGGAACTCAATATAGAGTAAGAAAATGCTTGGGTGAGTAGTATATATAGTTTTTAATAATGGAACTGATTTGGGGCATAAAGAGGAAAAGAGAGACAGAGACAAACAGAGAAAGAAAGAGAGGGTAGAAATAAAATGTTCCCAATATCAGAAGTCTTATGAGAAGTCAAATATATGCAAGATAATCAATTTTTGTTAAGGATGAGATTTTTAGCAGAACTTATGAATATGTCTGAGCATGCATGAATATAGCAGGAGGTTGTGCTGTCTTCTGTGTCACAATATGGACCCTGCCAGAGAGAGAGATCTCCAATATATCTAAACACTTAATTGAACAGAGTACCTGTATACAAGTTTCAGAGTTCCCTTTATGTTCCACAAGGGAAGAAAATGTGTCTGGTAGGGACAAGCAAGACCTAAGGCATAGAGTGTTCATGACTGGAAGTGATTGGTTCTTAAGATAAAACCTATGAAGGAAGACTAGAGTAATTCAAATAATTTGATCTCCCTAAGATGAATAAATAGCTCTCTCTGTCTCTCTCTGTCTCTGTCTCTGTCTCTGTCTGTCTGTCTGTCTGTCTCTCTCTCTCATTTGAAAGACTTCCAAATCACTAATAAATCAAAAACAACTCTGAAATTTCATGTGGCACCCAGAAAACTGTCAAAGACTACTAAAGTTGGAAAAGGCCAATGTTGGAGGGGCTACTGGCATACAAATACACTATTACTAGTGCCATAAATTATTCCAAATGTTAAGAGAACATTTTCTGGAAGAGACCTCAGAAGCCATGTTGTCTAATCCTTCTCATATTATAGATGAGGAAACTGAGACCAAGAACTTATCCAAGTTCATGTTAGTAGTTAAGTCTCAAAGGTAGGATTAGAATTCAGGTCTCTTGACTCAAGTTAGTAGTCTTTCCACTATCCCATGATGCATTCTAGAAAACCACTGGAAATTATGCCTCCTCCCCAAAAAATGACAAAAAGTCCATATTCTTTGACCTAGTTCTCCTCTTTCTAGATATATATAGTCCAAAGACATAAAAAGTTCTATATATGACAAGATTTTCACAATATTACTTTTGTGACAATAATACATATATGTATGTGTGTGTATACACACACACATATCTATATAGAGATCGATAAATAGATAGATAGTAGTAAGTATGTGCCCATCAATTGGAGAATAATTAAACAAATTATGCTATATGTTGATGATCAAATATTGAAATGATAAACTCATTGATTTTTTGAAAAACATAGATTTGCATGAAATTATGAAGAGCAAAATGAGCAGAACCAGGAAAACATATATAGTGACAGCAATATTGTTTTAAGAACACTTTGAGCAACTAAATCATTTTTACTGCTATAAATACTATTATAAATTAGCTACAAAAGACCAATGAAATAAGATGCTATCTACATCCAAAGAAAGAACTGATAGATAGAAATATATATAAAATGATTCTGTGTATCTGTGTCTATGTCTGTGTCTGTGTTTGAGGCCTACCTACCTCAATGCATATTTGTGTCTAAGAGTAGCCATCTCTAGGCTGGTTGGGGGAGGGAATTAAAAATGTGGGGAAAGAAAGTTACAAGATAACTATTATATATTTAAAAGGAATAGCAAGTTGTACATAATAGATTGGCCATTTCATGTAAAATTGTCTCTTTTTTTTTATTCTACTCCAACTGCCTTTCAGACATATTGAACTGGATGTCCAGTAAACATCTTAAATGCAATATTTCCAAAATGGAACTTCTCTTTCCTATAAACATTCCTTCATTCCTTTTGCTTTTCCTGTTGCTGCAGGGAATAACACTATCCTCTCAATTCCTAAAACTCACAAACTAGGAATCATATATTCCTTCCTTTCTCTCTCACTACCCTCCTAGTATATCCAATCTTTAGCCAAAATCTGTAGAGTTCACTCTTGCAACATTTCCAATTCAGGCCCTTCTCTCTTCTGACACTGCCACCATTCTAGTTTAGGTCCTCATCACTTCACACTTGGATTAATGCCATAGTTTAACAATGGGCCTGCTTGCCTCAAGTCTCTATCCAATCCATCTTCCATTTAGCCTTTACAGTGATTTTCCTAAAATTCAGGTATAATTATGTCGTTACCTCCCACCCCACTTACTCAATAAATCTCAGTGGCTTCATATTGCCTTTAGATGCAAATAAAAATCTCTATTTGGTATTCAAAATCCTTCATAACCTAGCCTTCATAACCAAAGCCCACCCTTCCTTTCCAGTCTTCTTATACCTTACTTCTCAAAAGATACTCTTCCATTGAATTATTAGCCTCCTAGTTATTCCCTGAACAAGATACTCCATTTCTCTGCTTCAAGTGCCTTTTCTGATTGTATGAAATGCTATCCCTCCTCCATTCTAACTACTAGCCTCCCTGATTTTCTTTAAATCCCAACTAAAAATCCCACCTTCTACAGGAACCTTTCACAAACACTCTTAATTTCAGTGCTTTCCCTCTGTTTATCATTCCTTATTTTTTCTTGTATGTAGCTTGCTTTATACATTATCTATTTTACATGTTGTCTCCCCCTTAAGATTGTAAGCTCCTTGAGGGCAGGAACTTTATTTTGCTTTTTTTTATATTCCCAGCACTTAGCACAGTGTTTAATACATGTTTATTACTTGATTGAATAATAGAATATTACATTTATGTTGTCACATGTTGATTTGGCTGAACTGCTTCATAGTTCCAAGCACAGAGTATGTGTCGAGGAGAAGAGAGAGGCAGATCATAACAACAGAAGAAATTTATGCAGAGATTAACAGATTTTGAAAGGCAAAGATCTGTTTTCAAAATAGAAAGACTCCAAAAGAATATTTTAAAAGTCATGTATATCATTAACAACAACAAAAGCTAACTTTAAAGCTTTACAAAGTACTTTACAAATATTATCTTGTTTTTCTTCACAACAACCTTGGGATGTATCTCTTATTATTATTCCCATTTGAAGATGAGGAATCTGAGGGAGATGGAGTTTAAATGACTTGTATTTTGTAGTTCTTTTTCTAAAATGTTATCTAACATTCTCTTTTTGAATTCTGGGAGCAGCTAATGGTCCATTTGCAATGCATGTCAAAGGTATACACACTAATAGAATAATTCAGTGAACTGCTCATTCACTTGTATGTCAAAATGTAGACAATGTGCATTTTTTTTGTCCATTTTATTTTACCTATGCTTTTCCACCTAGGCTAATCTCTTAGTCAATCTCACAAATATCTTATAGCGTTGATAAAGTAAGAATATAGAACAATAGTTAATAATATCTTGATTGTCTTGTTACTATTAATGGTATTGGAGGCATTTAAAATTATTTTAGAATCATTCATTTTTGAGATATTTTGAAAACAGATCTCTGATTGCCTTGCTGATTCTTGTACAAATCTCTTTTATATGTTATTTGGTAAAATTCAGACAGTCTTTCAGAATTCATTTTTGTGAGCAACATTTCCATTTCTCACATAATACATGAGGTTCTGATGTGTTGGTTTTCTTGTCTTTGATGCTGAGAAGAGATCAACATAACTATTGGCAGACCTGTTCTATTTCTAACATATTTGTTGCCCTTCATCCAATTTGATCTCTAACTACCCTCCAGATAACCTGAGTTAATTTTATCTCATGCCAAACTTTTTACAAGCTAAACTTTCCTTCTGTTGCCTATTAACTGTTTTGTGACTACTGCTTCTTAATCTTCAGTTACCTTAAGGTTTTGTACATAATTTGTACTGTAACCTGATGATGCCCTTGTGCAATATTCTGCTTTCTAAAGGTTTGAATGTTTGCTGGGTGAACTTCCTGGGATCTTTTAGTTCTCTTTTCTGACAGCTATTTTATACTGGTTAAAATTCTTTAAGGAGTGATAATGCAAAACAAATTAGGTAACTAAGGCACAGGAGCAATTGAACACAGTAGTCCAATATTTGACAAATCCATGACACAAATTGCTAAGGAAAGGCCTTCCTATTTGATATTAGCTTCAGGAAATTTGAAACAATTTAGCAGAAAATAGGTTTGAACCAGCATCTCACACAATATGTTAAAATGAATGTGTTAGCTTAATTTAAATGTAGAGATAAATATAGAGATAGAGACAGAGAAAAAGATAGAGACAGAGAGAAAGAGAAAGAGAGACAGAGAGACAGAGAGAGAGGGAGAGAGATAGAAAGACAGAGACAAGAGCTACATTTGCCACCAAAAAATAGAGGAAAATTCTTAACCAAAGAAGAATAGTAAATAGAGAACCAAAGAAGGAGCTGCAATAGACATAGTTGCAACAAATAAAATAGACAATTCTAATTATAAAAAAGTTAAAAGTTATTGCACAAACAAATCCAATGAAGATAGAGTAATAAGAGGAGGAGGAATGGACTTTATACTTCATATATCTGATTAAAGAGTATAATCTAAGAAGTACAGCCACTTCCCAATAAGTGATCAAAAGATGTGAACAAATAATTTTTGAAAAAAATTATTTAACCAATCATATGAAAAAATTACACAGATTACCATTATTGAGAGAAATGCAAACTAAAACATCTTTAGGATACCCCTAAAGTGTCAAACATTAAAAAAAAACCCTCAGAAATAATCAGTTTTGGAGAGGTTATGTCAGTTACAATTATATACTATGAGGGACCATTGTTTTATCAAACAATTCTGTAAAACAATTTTAAGTTATGTGAGAAAAGATACCTAAGTTTTTGCTTTTACTTAATATTATCACCGCTGGGTATATCCCTCCAAGGTCAAAGATAGGAAAACAGTAGAAATTTGGTAATTATGTGCTGTGTTATCTCTTCACCTTTATCCTTTCTGGCCACTTGATATTGATTTTGACCTCTGCTCTACTTGATGGTCTGATTGCAGGCAGATAGTTGATTCCTGAAATTATTTCCACATTTCCTATAATTCTCTATTTACTATCCTTTAAAAAGTAGTTTCATTTTTTGTGTTGTTGTGCCATCTTCAACATTCCTCCTGAAGAGAGTATTGATAATATTCAGATATATGGCTTCAAGGCAATCTACCAACCTTTGGTCTTTTTTTTTTTTTTCATAGCTCAAAATCACATTTTCCAGTGTATTTTTGCTGTGCTTCTCTGTATCCACAAGGCATATGTTGATACAGTTTGGAGGAACATTTCACATTCTTCATACAGCAAATGCCTCACTAGTCTCCATGGATATCTATTGCCCTATGCTCCTCATGAGTACCGTCTTACAAGATGACCAAATGTCATCTGTATTCCCAAAGAGATCATAAAAGAGGTACTTACACAAAAATGTTTGTAGCAGCTTTTTTTGGTGGCAAGGAATTGAAAATTGAGTGGATGCCCATCAATAGAGGAATGTCTGAATCAGTTATGGCATATGAATATAATGGAATATTATTGGTCTATAAGAAATAATGAGCAGACTGATTTCAGAAAAGCCTGTTGCATGGACTGGTGCTGAGTGGAGTATGTAGAACTAGGAGACTATTGTAAACAGTATCATTAAGATTGTATGATGATTACCTATGACAGACTTAGCTCTTCTCAGCAATATAGTGATCTAAGATAATTCCAATAAATTTGGGATGGAAAATGCCATCCATATCTAGAGAAAGCCCTATGGAAACTGAATGCAGATCAAACCATGCTGTTTTCACTTTTTGTTTTGTTTTCTTTTTTCTTTCTTGTGGTTTTTTCCCTTTTGCTCTGATTTTTCTTTCACAATATGACTAATATGGAAATATGTTTTAAATGATTGTACATGTATAACCTATATCAGATTTCTTGCTATCTTGGGGAAGGCAGAAGAAAAAAAATTTTGAAATTCAAAGTCTTACAAAAATGAATGTTGAAGGGGCAGCTAGGTGGCACAGTGGATAGAGCACCAGCCCTGAAGTCAGGAGGACCTGAGTTCCAATCTGGTCTCAGACACTTCCTAGCTGTGTGACCCTGGGCAAGTCATTTAACCCCAACTGCCTTAGCAAAAAAACAAAAACAAAAAAAATGAATGTTGAAAACTATCTTTACATATAATTGGAAAAAATAAAATATTATTAAGTGGGGGGAAATGTTTAACAAACCTTAAAAAATGTCCATATGTTCCATGAAATGATGTTGCCATTGAGCACCCAAAGCAACTAATGCTGCCAACTCTTTTATTAATCTTCGACAAGAGCTTGTGAATTATCCTTCCATTTAAGACTGATTTTTTTTGTTTTCTGATTTCATTTGTTGCAAGATTGTCAGTATGGATGTGATTTAGTTCTTCCAATAGTGTTTCAATTTATTGGTCATGACACAATTCAAACACTGAGTTCTCACAGTTAAACTAAAATTTTAAATTGACTAGAATCTGGGTGATCCATAACCACTTCTTTTCCAGTCTGTCTCTATCCTGCAAAAAGCAGAAATGAGCTTAACTTTCAAGGAAAAATGACTTTTTATTTGTTTTATGGTTTCCATGGCCAAATAATTCTTCAACTGACATACCTCAGTATAGTGGAAAGAGCCCTTGGACTTAGAAACAAGGGACTTGGGTTCAAATCCTAGCTCTGTTACTACTTTCTGTTGGGTAAGTCTCTTAACCTCCCAGAGTTTCAGGTTCCCCATCAATCAAACGAAGACTTAGACTAATGATTTTGGTGTGGCTCCAGTTCTAGATACTAAGATCCATTGACCCAATAACCATACTTCTCATGAGGAATGTATTTATACTTAGCTAAGGGAATCATTGAACCTCAGTCTACTTGTGTCTGGGGGCCATACTCACAGCCTTTATAATATCTGGTTCACATTTTAAGATTTGTGTTTTATTGGCATAAATTTTGATAAGCTGGGTTCAGCTCCACATCACAAAGAAGCACTGAAGCAAAACTTCAGGGGTAGCAATTAGGCTTGACTTCTTAAATTAAATGGATCGATATCTATCTGGCTTGGGGTTATAAAAATGTCCTTTGTAGAATACCCTCTGTCTATTCTTGCATGGATCTTTTCAAATGACATAGGCTCACTAACCCTGAAAAGTTCTGAGTAAAATGCTAATTGAGTCAATTACTCTATCTTACCAGATCTTAAATGAAAATGTCCTTGTTATCAGTTTATCCCTTATTCTTGAAGACGATATGACATCAGAGAGTGAGCTCATGGCATGAAAGTGACTTGGATTTAAGTGAGGGAGGGCTGTGCAAGGTCCCCTGACTCACTTTTCCTTCCAGAGCCTTCTGGGTCCAGATATAAATCAAGGATACTGGAGATGGGAAGTGTCCTAAAATCATTGAGAAAGAGAGACAAATGGGTGGCAGAGTGGATAGAATACTGGATCTGGAGTCAGAAAGACCCGAGTTTCTAATATAACCACTTGCTAGCTATCATTTAAATCTGTTTACCTCAGCATCCAAAACTGTAAAATGGGGATAATAATAGCACCTCCCTCCCAGAGTTGTTGTGAGAATCCAAAAAGTCCTTAGCACAGAGCCTGGCATGTAAGAAGCAATATACAAGTGCTAGATATTATTATTATTATTATTAATAGTAATAGTAATTATATTTGTCAGATATGGTATGTGACTTTGGGACCTCTGGTATCAAAGAAAGCTATCTAAAGTCTATACCTCTTTCCTTCTATGCATTGTCATAGTGGAAGATGAACAAAAATTAGTGAGACTAATAAGGCCTTCCTGCTATCAGGGCCCTCAAGGTCAGGAAAAAGATGCACCTGCCCTGATTGCACCATACCAGAAAGAAACTTTGACCCTGAGAGATGTTTAGTACACACAAGTCAGGGTCTCTGCAATACTGGGTTTTCCCTATTCAGTACATTTCATTATTTTGTTTTTCTCACTGATTGATACTACCAAAAACAAAAGCTGAGGAATACTATGGTCTGATGCAAAAATTTGAGAAGTTAAATTATTTTTCCAAGGTTATATGGCTAAGAAGTATTGAATTTAGCTCTTTCTGATTCCAGGTAGGAAGGAGGAAGGAAAGAAGCATTTATACAGCACCAATTCTGTATACTTTACAAATACGATTTCTTTTGATCTGCCTTATATGAATACTAGTTTCCTTTTGAAGTCTAAATTTCTTTAAAGCAGGATTTTTGTCTCAGATATAGAGGCAGTTAAATGACGCATTTGATAAAGAGTTGGACCTGTAGTCAGAAAAATCTGACTTTAAATGCAACCTTGACACTTCCTAGCAGTGATATCTAGGACAAGTCACTTAAACTCGATTTGCCTCAGTTTCCTTAACTGTAAATTGGGGATAAGAATAGCATGTCCCTAGCAGGGCAATTGTAAGACAGATCAAAGGAAATAATATTTATAAAGTAAACAGAGTTGGTGCTGAATAAATGCTTATTTCCTTCCTCCTTCCTATCTGGAATCAGAAAGAGTTAAGTTCAATACTTCTTAGCTATATAACCTTAGAAAAGTGATTTAACCTCTCAAATTTTTGCATCAGACCATAGCATTCCTCAGCTTTTGTTTTTCTAGTGTGCACTTTCTGCAATGGCCTTTCATCTTTCTCCAAGAAACAAGTGAATTATTTATTTGGATAGTTATTCTATATGCCTTTCTCTTCTTAAAAACAAGGCCACCATTTTTAGCTTTCTTGAAACTTGACACTTGCTATCCTTAAGCTCTAGAGACATACCACCCTATAACCACATAGCCCAGGAAGGAATGCTTCTTTCCATACCACTGATTGGTGATTTAGCATTTCTCCAGCCAATCACAGTGGGTCATCCTTTTCTCACTGGCAGGCTTATTATAGGCACTTTAAATCCTGGCTTGCCATTAATGAGAAGGAAGGCATAAGCCAACCTAGAATGTACCAACTGTATAGTCATTTCCTGAGGAGCTTAAAATAAATAACCATTTTCTCTCTCTGTAATTTCTTATGCTTCTGTGAGTTCTCTATGGCCATAAAAAGTCTCTTGGGGACCAAGACAAAAGTTATCCAAAGACTGAAATCTTAGTACTCTGAATTTTACTTGTTTACCATGCTCATTAGAAAGGCTGATTATAAGAGGAATAGGTTTTTTTAACTGTTGTTAAATCCTTTAAAATAAAAGATTTATAGTAGAAAGCATATTAATTGAGATTCATAATCCATAACCATCAAATCATTTATTTAGAATTGCAAGTTCTCTTAAAATGCATCTGGTCCATTTTTTTCTCCCTCTTTAGGGTTGTAAGTTGTCTTAAAATGCATCTGGTCCATTTTCTTCTCCCTCTTATGGTTAAGGAAATTGAGAAATTCGAAAGAAGTGACATAGGGATTAAGTGATAGTTGGGCCTTAAACTCAAGTTCTCTGGCCTCCAAACCTATCCTCTACAATTTTTCAATAGACAAGATTGAAGGCTACCTGTGCCTTGAGTTATGTAAAAAGAGGTTTGTGAATTCCATCGCTAATGCAAACAAAATTGAAAATGAATTTATTACATGCCAAAGAAAATAACCTATTTTCAATCATGTAAAAGTACTTCTGTAGCACCAATTTATATCCAGATAATAGACTCATTAGAAATTACTAATAATGCTTGTTAAAAGACATCTAGCATGACTTCTACTGCACAATTTTAGTTGTTACTCTGACTTATGTTTTGTATCTTGAAATAATAAAACTGCAAATATTTTTAAAGAGTCTATGATTCAGATGAATCTTCCCTAATTATTTAGAATTAATGAAGTTTTGCTATAACTGAATATTTGTCTCCTTTTACAAATTTTCTTTACCTGTTCTATGTTCAAAGATAGGGGCTGTCTCTAATATAATATCCAGGGTACCTGCAAGGATTTAAAATTATTATTGTTATAGCAGCAGTAATAAAGGCTAACACCTTAAGATTGTTAATACTCCGCAATAGATTATTACAAATGTTCTCAGCAATCCTGTGAGATAGGTACTATTATTACCCCTGTCCTGCAGAGGAGGAAACAGAGGAACATAGTGATCAAATAATTTCCCTGGGGTCACATAGTTGAGCCTGAGGTAGTATTTGAACTCAGATTTTCTTTACTAAGACACAAAATTCCATTTATTATATTATCTAGCTGCCTCTATTTATACATAAATACACGTGCACAGACACACATTCAAACACAACACACACATATATACACAAAGAGTTTTGTTAGAGGAATCTAAAATTAAGGGGATTTTGAGTTTCAAATAATCTGAGAAAGTCAGCAGAGTGGCAGAGGAAAGGAATAGTCAGCGTTCACAGATAAATCTGCCAGTCTGCCTTAGTCCTTCCAATAAAATTATATAGCTACATTTTTATTTGACAATTTTGTAAAAGTTGTTAGTAAAGAGTCAGGAGATGAAGAGGTTTGACAAATAGAAAACGTGATTTTTATGGATAATAATTTTTCTTCTAAATAACTAATTTTTTATTTCAATGAGGCTTGAGGGAAACCTCAAGGGCAAAAAAGTCACTACTATGACGATTTTACTAACAGAGTAAACATGTTTTCTTTTAATAAAGAGAAGCTACTGAAACTTCCTTTGCCATCTAGGAAGGCAGCAAAGCTGGAGGAAGCCTGTTCCTAAACAAGAAAGCCACCTATGGCAGTAATTTCACTAAACCAGTGAATCCAGCAATGACCAGCTAACAGGAGGATCTTCCCTGTGTTGACACACTTCTAAAATTAATCTAATGAATGATGTGTTTATTTAGCTAAAGTTTATTTAGGGGCTCTCAGCACATCAAAAGATTGTGTTAAAAACATAGTAACTGCCTCAGGAGTCAGAGTAAACAGCAAGCATAATCCTTCACTTTGTCAGTCTCAATAAGCACTGCTTTGATTAATGTGCTAATAGTTTCTAATGAAGACAGCCACCATCAGTTATATAAACAAACCATAGCTTGGCAACAACAAACATTAATTAACTGCCTGTAGTGTACAGAGTCTCACAACATAGTTAAGAACTACAGAATTAAATAGGGCATATTCCCTGACCTTATGGTGTTTATAGTCCAGGAGGGAGGTGGAGGTAAGATACAAATATATATAACTATGATACACAACCTAAAAACAAAAACACATTATAAAGTAAGTCAACCCGCATTTATTAAGTATTTATATGTACCAGGCACTGTGCTAAGTGCTAGAGATACAAAGAAAGGCAAAAGCTCATAGTTTAAGCAAAAGGGTTTGAGAATTCTTGTGTACAAGGTGGGATTTTATCAGGGTCTTGAAGAAGCCAAAAGAGAAGGAAGAAAATTTGAACAGAAGTCAGAGGAGATATAGTGTCTTGCCTGAGGAACTTCAAGAAGGTCCAGAGTCACTAGATAGAAGCCTATGAAAGAGTAAAGTGTAAGAAGATTAGAAAGGGTAGAGGTTGGAGGAAAGGTTTAATAAAGGCTTTTGAGCTGAAAACAAAGGTTTTTATATTTGATCCTAGAAAAGATAGGGAGCCAATGGAGTTGATTGAATAGGAGGTGCTAAGGGAGATTATTTCTAACTAGGAAGATCAAATAAAGAGTTCCAGATATGGTAACATTTGACTTAATCTTTGAAGAATGAAGGAAAATTATCGAGTATATAGCATGACCCAAAATTACCAAAGGAAGAATATACAATAAGTGTTCAGGAAACAGATAGTTCAGTTAGGCTAGATTGTAGAGTATTTGAAGAGGAGCAGTATAAGATAAATCTAGAAACTAATGCCAAATAATGCCAAATTCAATTTAATTCAGTAAGCTTTTCCTTTTCACCTCCTGTACACCACTGTGGTAAATTCTGGGGATGCTCTTACACAAAAGAAAAGTATCCTTCTTCAAGTATCCTGCATTCATTACATACTAATGAGGAAAAACAAGAGATATATAGATAAATAAATGTAAAATAAATCCAAATTTATTTCAGGAAAATGAAAAGTACTACTAAATAGGAAAATCAAGAAAGGTATCTTGAAGAAAGACAGCATTTGAGCTCAGCCTTGAAGGAAAGTAAGTTTATTTAAAAGGGAGAGGAGGAAAACAAGCCAGTTTGGCCAAAAATGTGGGTTTGCAAAATAGCATAGTGCAAATGATTGTGAACTTTACTTAATAGATAGTAGGGAACCATTTAAGATTTCTAAGGGGGAGGGGAGCTAGTTGATAGGTGGATAGAGCACCAGCCCTTAAGTCAGGAGGACCTGAGTTCAAATCTAACCTCAGACACTTAACATTTCCTAGCTTTGTGACCCAGAGCAAGTCACTTAACCCCAATTGCCTCAGCAAAAAGCAAAAAAAAAAAAGATTTCTAAGCACCAGAAAGACATGAACAGATAAGATTTTTCTGGTAGTACTGTGAAGAACAGGTGTGAGGGGGAAAGAATAGAGGTAGGAAGACCTATTAGAAAGCTATTGCAATACTCCAAGTGGGTGGCAATAGAAATAGAAAGGAAGGAACAAACACTGAATCATGACCAGAAGATGCCAATGGAAATAGTGAGAGAACTAGAGATTCAGCATGAGTCTTCAACTAATGAAAATGGGTAGGGGAAACTAGGGCTGTTTGCCATGAAGGAGAAAATTCTTGGGAGAGTGGGGATGGAAAAATATGGTGCAAGGAGCTGTGATAAAAAAATTCAAATATTTGAAGAGATAACATGCCCCAGAGTTAGTCCCAAGAGAGCAAAATTCATAGGTAGAAAGGCTAAAAGTTATTTTAAAAAGTCAGCACCCTCCCTGCAACCTGTGTTTAGTCTTTGGACATTGCCTAAAGCACTGAAAGATTTAGTGATTTACCCGGCTTTCCAGCCATGGAGGAAATCTATTTGATGCAAAAGTATAGAAACAGAAGATGGAATGTGGAGTTTAAGCAACTAAATCTGGGAGGCAGATTGTGGATGGTTTAAAACAGATGTGGAGAAAGTGCTTAGTCTGATTTCATGTTTCTGGAATGAGCAAGCAAATTGTATTGAAAGTGGGGTTGGGAGGAAGAGGAAGGTGAGAGAACAGGTGAGAATAAGTATTATTTTAGGGACATGGTAGTCTTCATGGACTAGAACAATCTAGTCTGTTACTTTACTGTAGTGGTATCCAGTCTTCCCAAGCTTAAGGGATAGCTTTAAGGATCAAAATTAATTTGCCAGCCATTGCATATTAGTAACTTTATGTCAGTGTCTGTTGATTGATAAAAATGCAAAATAACCAGTTGGCCATGCTTAATGTACACATGGACCTGCAGCAGCCTCTTATAACAACCTCAAAGCCTCACAGCTTGGGGACCAGTGCTTTACAATTTATATAAATTCATACAGAAACTGAAATCGCTGACCTACTTGCATGTTAGATTGAACTCCTTGGAGAAGAGATAAACAACTATCTGCCCCTGTGTAACATACAGACACAGACATAATAATATCATTACCATTAATAATTTAATTATACAAACTAATTGTTGTATCTTATGTGCACTAATGAAGGCAATTTAGCCATCTTTTGCCATTAAAATATGAGAATGTTGTGAAATTGCTGTTCAAGGTGACAAGAATAATGACTGGCTAACAAAGTAGATTTATATCTGGAGATCCAGACAACCTCTTTGGTGTGTTTTTGCAGGGAATATTTTTCTGGCTTTTTTTCTTCTTTTTTTCTTTCTAAGGAAAGCAGAGGAAAAATATCTACCTCCACTGTTGAGCTTCCCCAGTGGTATTTGGGGCAGTAACCCTTCAAAATTAGCTACCAATCAACCCCAATTCCTTTGGTAACCATTGTAATAACATTAACATGATGAACTAATGGGATATTAATGTGACCATAATAGGCATTTCCATAGGAGTTCCATTGTAATTGAGTAGGTTAATAATGTACTGTAATCTGGGCTTGGCAAGAGTGATGTATGATACATGTAGGAAAGCAGGATTCTGCTGGCTTTCAGCTTGTAAGTCATTTACTCTTTAAAAAGAGAGGGAGAGACCAAAAAGAAGAAGCAGGTGCATGAGTGAGCAAGCATTCCCAAGCAAACTGAGCTCGCCGGGTTTCAACCCATAATCCTCCAGGCATTTAGAAGCAATATATATATATATATTTTTTTTTTCTTTTAATTTAAATCTTCAATAGATTTTTGGCAGTTGGTTCTTAGGATATTTATTTATATGGTTAAATATGCATCAGGTAGTTTATTCATTTATGTGGCTTTTCCTCTATAAATATTTAACAAACTGTAATTATAGATGGCAGTGAATTGGGAAGTCAGCCACAGTGGCATCAGTGGTGCTTTGAAAAGAAATAGGGGGTGGGGAGGGAGGGAAGCACTGAAGAGCTGGCTATTGTTTGAAAGAAATAAAGGAACAAGGCCAAGAACCTGGAAAGAAAAAAAGAAGGGATAAGGAGGTGGGAGAGAAAAAACAAAACAAAACAAAAAACTGCCATTGAAAAGCCTGCATAAGCAGAGGCTTTTAGTTGCATTCAAGAGGATACCTGCAAATAACCCTGGTTTGAACTCTGTTGAAAGACAGATGAGAGAAAAGAGCAAGGCCTTTGTATAATTATTTATTCCAGCAAACAACAGCACATGGCCACACAGAACCCTCCTAGTCCCTAAGCTAATATTTGGAAGCCTTTGTAACTCAAGGGCAATTTCTAAAGCCTCCTCTCTCTAAAATGAAGTGGGGAGGGGGGAGCATTGGAAGGAGGGAAGAGTGGGCCAGAGAGGTAGGCAAATGGAGGCTTCCATCATCTGAGGACAAAAACAGTGATAGAATTCAACAGTCGTCCATGACAGGCGAACAATTGGGAGGAAAGTGCACAGGCTGGCCTAGCAATGCCTGACAAAGAGAGGATGCTTCCAGGTGCTTCCATGTGTTTTGTTTTTTCAAAAAGATATTCTGGTTTTTGTTTTGTTTTTAAACATAACCGGTCCCATTTCAGGATTCTTTAACAATAAACCCTGTTGCCCTTTCCAGTCACTTTTTAATCTTCTCCATCAGGAATTCCTTTTCCATGTAGTTTAATAAAATATTTCAAAGAGACTAAATTTCTGCCTGCAGACAAATTTCCTTCTATATGTTCTTTCCAGAATTCTGAGGCTTGTTTCACAACTGAGACTAATTTAAGTGTTTAAGTCTACATAAGGTCATACCTGATTCCTACCAGATGCTAGAGCCTTCCCTTTCTCCACCAATACTCCCAAAATGCTTTGTGTTTGTTTATATGCATAGATGTTGTTATTCCCTCCTCCCCAGGAGAATCTAAGCTCCTTGAGGACAGGGGTTATTATATGTCCTTATATCCTCAGGCCTAGCACAGCATAACTGCTGCTTAACAAATACTTATCGAATGAAGGAAGGAAAAAATATTCATGAAACATATATTACATTCCAGGAACTGTGTTAAGGTCTAGAGATAACAAATACAAGCAAAGAACATAGTCCTTGAACA
>JAJPUD010002409.1:123674-205438 GCA_023553655.1 Myrmecobius fasciatus | reverse complement strand
GAGAGAGAGAGAGAGAGAGAGAGAGAGAGAGAGAGAGAGCGCACTTACACTAAAGGAAAAGAAAAAAGTATCACTGCTTCATTGTTTCAAAATGATCAGTAAATGACCTGCAAGACAAGGCAAACATTCATCATCATCCTGATCAGGCTCAGGAATTCTGAGGCAAATCTAGATTAGATGACCCTGACTGGGATTTAAATAACCAGATTTTTTTCCATTCATGCTTTTACTTGGAACCTGATTCTTTAATACATCTCAAAATCAGTCTCTCTTCCCAAAGCAAACAAATAAATAAAAGACCATCTTCTTGGGTAGTTATTTTGATTTTAATTATGCAAAATCCTTAATTATTTAGAGACCAGAAGTCTCTAAATGGACATATTATCCCATCTTTTACTCCCCTTCATTCATTCCATCCAGTAGAAATGCTATTAATTTTATTAATCATTTTATTAATGTTATTAATTCAGTGCATGGTATGAATTTTATTAGACTTCTACTTTAAAAAATATATATGTGGTTCAGTGGGAAAAGCTGGAGGCCAAGATTCAGGAGGCAAATAAATTCTGGTCCCAAATTAATCAGTAATGATTCGTACTACAGGCAAAAAAAAAACAAAACACTTTTTCTGTGACTCAGTTTCCTTAGCAATAAAATAAACATGTATTCATCCATTTAATAAGCATTTTTAGGCACCTACTATGTGTTAGGCTCCAAGTCAAGTGCTAGAGTTAAAAAAGAAAAAAGACATAAATAAAATGGTCCCTGCCCTTGGAGAGTTTATATTTTCAGGGAGATGGGGAAAAATACACAGAGAAAAATAAATACAAAATAGGTATGTGGAGGAAAGACACTAGCAAGGAAGAAGTCAGAATCAGATCATATGCAGGAGTAGGTGGGAGCAATATTATAAAAAGGTTTTAAGTACCAAAAAAAAACGTGCTTTGAAGTCATGAAATAAGGGAGTCACTGGTTCTTCTTGAGTTGGGGAGTAACATGGTCAACTTTGTGCTTTTAGTAATATCAATTTGTCATTTGTGTAGAGTTGAGAAGAAATACTGGAGTTATGGGGACCATAAGAAGTTAATGCAATAAACCCAGAGATAAAACCTACACCAAGTTAATGGTTATGTGAGTGGAGAGAAGGGAATGTATGTGAAACATATTATTGAGATAGAAACAGCAAGATTTAGCAATTGATTGTCTATGAGGGATAAAGAAGAGGGAAGAATTGAACATGACTCTAAAAGGAATAGACTTGGGTGACTAGGAGAATGGTGCTACCCTCAACAGAAACAGGCAATTTAGGAGCTGTGGACTGTTTGGTAGGGATTGGGGGAGGAGAGGAGTAAATTCTGATTTTTTCTTTTACAATTTGAGATTTCTGCAGGACATCCAGTTGGAGCCAGGAAATGAGTAGGTGAGGTTGGATGACAGTTCAAAAGTTTTGGACTGGAAAAATAGATCTGGGAGTCATCTTCAATAAGATGATCATTGAATCTAATGATCATCAAGAGGGTAAGAAAAGGAAAAAATCTTATAGTATGCCTGTGCCTAGGTGATGGGAAGTAGATAGAAAAGGAAATAAATGTCTATATATTATCTTCTTCATGGCAAGTACTATGATAAGCACTTTTCATATATTATCTCATTTAATCCTCACATTAATCCTGTAAGGTACCACTATACCCATTTTATAATTGAGGAAATTAAGGCAAACAGAAGTTAAGTGGTCAGACAGCTAATAAATCTCTGGAGACTGGATTTGAACTCAGGTCTTCTGACTCCATATGATGATCCACAATGAAAAGTAGCCAAAGAAGAGAATCAGAGACAGCCTTCATACTCCTTGTAATATTAGAAGAATAGGGAAGTAGAATAACAGATTGGATGGACTCTTGTGATGAATGTGTAATCTGCTATGGAATAAATGGCTACTGGGATTAACACTTAATCTCTCTAAACCTCAGTTTCCACATCTGTAAAATGGAGATAATAATAGCACCTACCTCAAAGGGTTGTGTTAAGTATTAAATGAGATCATGGACAGCCGAGGACTTAGACTTGGCTTGGTGACAGACCTGTGGGGAACTTCTCAGGCATTGGAGAAGAAGCATTTCCACTGACCCTTACCATAGGAATGTTCCCCTTAGGAGCACTTATTCACCAGCTCCAAGCTTTGTGCAGCCTAATCAAAAGAATGTGCTTTGCAAACCTCAGAGTTCTATGTAAATTATTATTTTTATTAATTATTACAAATTACTTTGCCTACTGAGCATTACAGCGGCAATTCTGAATTCAGCAATACCTCTTCCCTTTCTGCTCTGCATTTCCTCCGATTGAATGTTCTCTTCTCCCCAGCTCTGTCTCCTTGCCACCTCTCTAACAGTTATCTTTAAGGTCCAAGTTTGCCTGCGAAGTCCACCCTGTCCATTTTCCTCCCTTATCTCCCAGTCCCCTCCTCAGAGCCACAGTCAGCGTTACCTTGACATCCCACTCCCAGAGTCCTCCTTTCCTCCCCTCCCCTCACAAGGACCAGACACTGAAGGGCACTTGTCCCTTCTCCCAGTGAGATCACAGATTGCAGTGGCTTCTGATCTGCCTCTGCCATTCCTTCCAATAGAATTTGGCACAAATACAAAAGATCCTAATTCAGGCTCCATTTAGTACTTATCACATGCAGCCTGCTATTGCTAATCCCAGTGTTGTTTTATGGTAGGAAGATGCAGAATATACTTTCTCTGAAGATTAAAAAAAATAATAATGATTTTCAAATGATCACACAGAGTAATGAGGAGATGCTTAGAGGGTCAAGGCAGACTGCCTCATCTAACCAAAAAGAAGTATTGAAAAAAAAAGCAGCAAAAGACATCATGAGGAATTATATGCAGAAGGAGAGCCCATGTGGTAAGAAGAAATGACTAGTGGAACAGAGAATGGAACAGGAGAAAATGAGGAAAGCTTTTGGAAGCTAGTGAATTTGTAGTAGGGAATGGTTTAGAGCTCCCCAGGATGGACAAGCAGAGATGAGTGGCAATCGCTGTCAATCAGTTAATAACCCTTCATTAGGGGGTGAGTTATTGCCAGGCACTTTACTAAGTGCTAGGTATACAAAGAAAGGCAGGATGCAGCATCATTGGAGGGAACAGCCAAATCAGTGGGATCACTGGTCCATTTGACCTTCTGAGAATCGCTTCATCTTCCCCCTAGATTGTTAGCATCTTAGTGTGGAGATCTTTGTGTTCCTCAGCAGTGCCTAATACTTGTTTGTTTATTGATTTACTGGTTTAAAAACTGGAGCTGTGATTCCTTTAGAAAGCTGACTTGTGATTCCTCCCAAACAGAGGGGTAGGGTATTATTGCTCCTACCAATTCAAATCTGGACCTGCTCTGCAATTGGTCATCTTAAAAGCTTCCATGGTGTCTCAGACAGAGTGTGATTTGCTCAGGGCCATATAACCTGAATATGTCAGAAATTCAACTTGAATCTAGATCTTTCTAATTTAAGTCCTGCCCTCTCCCCACCACACCAAACTGATAGATTAGAATCCTTGCTTATCTTATCCTTCCATGTTGAGTTTATCATATGTGTTACTTCTTATTGTCATTATTTGTATATTTCATATATCCCCCTATTATGCCAAAATCTTCATGAGGTCTGGTATTAATCCTTTTAAAAAATTTATATTGCTTTTATTTTTAATTTATGAAATAAAACATTTTCACAACATAGTATAATAAAAAGATTACATGTAAAACTGCAGATCTATTATATGCTTGTTATTACTTATAAAATTATTATATACATTTTTCTTTTATTTCTTCCTTCATCCATCCCATCCGCTGCTCTAGAGATGGCTACCATTAAACACAAATGTGTATTGTATATTTATATATAATATTTATATTTATACATATATTTATACAAGTTATATACATAAAATATGTATATATACACACATACATGTATATCTTTATATGCACATATATCCATTCTTTACGTATTTTTATTTATCAGTTCTTTCTCTGTATGTAGTTAGCATTTTTCTTTACATGTCCTTTGTATTTAATTTGAGTATTTATAATAGTCAAAATTATTTAGTCACTCAAAGTTGTTCTTAAAACAATGTTGCTCTTACTATATACAAAGTTCCCTTAGTTCTGTTCACTTCGCTCTTCATTATTTCATTCAAGCCTATTCATGCTTTTCTAAGATCATTGAGCTCGTCATTTCTTAAAACACATTAGTATTCTATCACAATCATACAACATGCCTTGGCTTCCCCAACTATAAAAAAGATGATATTTCATGTTAGTGAAGGATCAAAAAACAATGAATTTGATTTTAGGAGACCGAGGCTGTTCTGTGCGTGACTTCACCCATATCTTTTAACTTTTCTGGACTTCAATTTCTTCATCTGTAAAATGTGAAGTTTAGACTAGATTATATCTAAATCTCTCCCAGCTCTAAATCCTCAACCTACCAGCTACCATCCTCACAGAAACAGCTGTGAGGATCAAATCAGATAAAATAGAGAACTATTTAGCTTGTAAAGTGCCTCACAAATGCAAGCTGCCATTAATTAGTGGCTCCTAACTTATCATGCTAACCTTTCTGCATTTACATGGGAGAAGAGGAGGCATAAGAATTAATATACCTTAGTTTCAGAGAAGAATGGATTAGGAGCTGAGGTTTAAACATGTTTAAAAAAAAGAAAAACAAATGACTCCAAAAGGCAAACACAAAGTTAGCATACCAGATGCTAAAAAATGGCAGTGAATATAAAGCATCTCCCTCCTGTTTGAGGAAGTATCTCCTGTCCCCTTCCCTTATTCTGGGTTACCCAGAGATATAATTTATGATGGGTTCACAAACAAAATGGTCAATGGTTCAGTACAAACCAAACATGAGCAGACACATTTCTAAATCCAACCGTCATGCTGCTTACACAATCTGTTGATCCATTGAACAAATATATGTTGAAAGATTAGGCGGGAGTTGACTGCCATTCAGTAAGATAAATGTAGAGTAGACTCATTTTCCGCCTGAGTTAATGCTTAAGGATTTGTATGAGAAGTGGGGGGTGGGGGAGAGGATGGGAGGAAGGGAAATTCCAGTCACCTAGATCTTTGGAATGAGATTATCTGGCCAAGGACCTCACACAAAGGCCATCTTTCACACACTGAACTGTCTTTCTCCTTTATTCTTTTATTGTGGAAAAAAAAAATCCTAGGAAATAAACCAGTGCTCTAGGAGCACTTGCCTTGGCTATTCAGGGCTTGTTGATAGAACGATAGGAGACAGAATGTTTTATATAGTACAGTTTGAGATTTAAAAGGGGGAAAAAAAGAGTCAGCTTGTCATAAAGGCTCATTGTTACACAGCTGTCTCATAAAAGGGCTGTGAACCATTAAGCTATAGTGAGAACAGAAAGCCTGAAGCTGGAAAGGCAGCGTTCATGCTGGTGTGTCCAATGCCATCCCCTGGCAGAGAGCATGTATAACCTTTATTCAACTCTTACTTGTTGACACTTTCCTCAATTAGGGTGTGAGGCAAGTCTTCTGGAGTTGCATTTGTCCAGCTTTGCTCAGCTGAAAAAAAAGACAGCACTTCACTATTATTGATCCTTTTCTAAGTGTTTGGGCTTCACAAGAATGCTTTGTTTCAAAAAAAAGGGGGTGGAGGGAAAGAGAAAGGGGGGGAAGGAGAGAGAAAAGGGAAAGAAAAGGGAAAAAAAGGAGGGATTGAAAAGAAACCAACCATTTGTACAACATGAGAGGAATTTCCTTGATTTGTAAACCTGGGGCATGGTTACAATACAATCCCATAACCATGTGGTACTCCTGTTTAGCAAGCTGAAAACAATTTTCAGAGGCATCCAACAACGCAGACCTGGTGGGTTGGGTATGTATTTGAAAACAACAATAACAACAATAATACTATGAACCAAAAAGAAAGTTTTTGACCCACTAGAATTTTTGTGCTATTACATGTACTTGATGGCAAGTTGATTTAACATTTATTGAAAGCCTATAAGGTATATGGTGCTATAACACACATTTGATATAAACAGAGAGAAATTGTGGTCCCTGTCAATCCAGTACAATGTATCCTTCTTGAAGGCAGAAATTGTTTAGTTTTTGACTTAGTACCCTTTGGGCCTAGCACTGGGAGGCACTTAATGCTTATTAAATGTTATTGTCCTTAAACAGTTTGTTATCAACAGGAGACTTGGAGAAATGTGAAGAATAAAATACTTCTTTGGTAGGCTAAAATTGTTTTCTCTCCAGAAGCATAGAAACAGATAGGGACAGCTTGAATTAAATTCTGCAGACATTTACTGAATATCTACTGAGTGCACGTGGTAGATATATGGTCAGTCTGGTCTGGGTTTGAATTCTGCCTTTAATTACTTACTGACTGTGATGCTAGGCCAATCACTCAACCTCTCTGACCTAGTTTCCTTATCTATAAAATGGGAATAATAATTCCCATAGTACCTACTTCACAGGATTATTGCAAGGCTCAGATCAGATAATTCATACAAAGTGCCTTGCAAACCTTAAAATGCTAAATAATGTCTGATTATTACTCTACTGGAGGATACTATCTTTATATGTAATGACAATATAAATTAAGTTAGGGAGGGGAAAACCACTAACTAGGGGAATAAGGAAAGACTTCATGATGGAAATGGAACCTTATTTGAATCTTGAAAGGAACAAGGATTCTGAGAGGAAGAGATAAGGAGGAAAGGCATCCCAGGCATGTTTCATGGTATAGAGATGGGAACTGGACTTTCAAATTTGAGGATATTAGTTCAGTTTGTCTGAAATGTAATTTTATGGAGAGTAGCATGAAAAAAGGTAAAAAGGTAGGTGGGAACCAGCAAGTAAAGGATCTTAGATCATAGGTTGGAGAGTTTTTATTTTGTCCTAGGGGAATGGGAAACCATTGGAAGTGTTTGAGCACTTTTGAAGTGACAGGACTTCAATGCTCTTGATATTTATTTATTATCATTTTACAGATGAGGATTGAGAAAGCTTGTGACTTACTCAAGGTCACACAGCTAAGAAGTAGAAAACTGGATTAAATTCAGGTCTTACTGATTCCAGATCCAAAACTTTATTCACTATGCCATCCAAGTGAATATATAGATTTGGGAATCAGAGAACAATAAAATGACCAAGAACAGAAATTAGAACTACACTGAATGATTGGGGTTGTGGTGGTGGTAACAGTCAAAATTGGGAATTCTTGTACCTGCAGTACAAGCAGAGGGGAGGATTTAGAGAGTTAAAATGATGACACAGTTGGACCAGGAGAAGGTGCAAGGAAGCTAGGTTTGGGGAGAGGGTCCTATGGAGATAGGTCCCTGGAGATGGTGACACAGGCTCCAATCTGAGGCACATAGAAGTCATTCCCCAAGGAAGGGCACCATGTGCACACTTTCAAGATTGGTATGATCCCCCCCAAATAGTGGTATCTTGGTACAGAGACTCAGTATCCTTTAATAATAACATTCACTTGGGGACATCTAAATTAAGGGATTAGAAGATGGCCAATGACCCAGTAAAAGAGATTGAGAAGGAATAGGTAAACAAATAAGAGAACTAGGTGAAAACAGTGACAGAAGGAGAAGGAAAGGCAGCAAACATAAATAATTTTCTTTAGGAGTCTGGTAGTTCAATCCTCTCAGGGGAGCAAGGATTTGTGGGCCGTTAGATCGAACAAGCCTTAAAGGAAAAGAGGGAGATAGTTTGGTGGCTATAGAGTGGATTGTTATAAGCAGAGAGGGCAGTCATGGAATAAGGTTCAAAATCAGGAGATGCAACAGAATCACATACAAAAAAGGATGAAAATAAATCAGTGAATGAATAGAAGTATCTGTGAATGAGCTTTGCTAGGCTGGAGCAGAGGAATAGCAACAGGTAGTAGGGAAGTTTTGAGGGATGACTGGCTGTTGGGGAGCATTGAAATTATTTTCAAACAGGCCAGGTATCCTTAACTTTTTGGTTTGTTTGTTTAAATGCATCAAAAACAAGCTGCTACAGAAAGGAACACAAATTGACATACCCAAGCCTCCTAGCAAGGCTTCACTAGGTTTTCAGTTATTCCTTTTCCTTTTCCTTCCATACAGGTCGCCAAACAGAATAGGTTAGTAATCAACACATCATAGCCTACTTCAGTTGGCTTAAACTCCACCATAGGTCTTAGCAGGTGTGAATGATGTTTGTATATCATTTGTGAAGTTAGAACCATTCCTTCAGCATTGCACCCATCTTCTCTTCCATTTCTCCTGTTAATGGGTCTATTTCTCAAGTCCACTTATGTTGCCAAAAAAGCTAACTTTCTACCTAGCATGATTCATTCCCAGTAATGCACTAACTTGTGACCCTGTTGATCTGGATTTTATTTTATGCTGTTTGGTTGCTTTACCCAAATGTCAGTGACTGAATCTTAAATAATGTTAAACATCTGATCACTTCCCTTTTTGGAAGGATAGCACTTGGCAGGCCTAAATTTTTAACTACTAAGCAGGAAAGCTCCAATGTGGTTCTAATGAATTCACTGGAGACAGTTTGCATTTTAAAGAAAACATAAACTTGACCATCTGGATTAAATTATAGTAGGTTATGAGGAAGGGATTTGTGTTTTGTTTTCTGGACTCCTGTCCATACCTCTTGCATATGTCTGGGAATACTGTATTTGGTACAGTGGACTCTGACAAGTTACAGGGGGTCTTTTGTCAAGCTTCTTTCTTTAGACCAGCAAACTTCAGTAAAAGGTCAGTATTGTGGATTGGAAAGACTCACTCAATTTACAATCCCCATTTGTTTGTTGAACAATCTTTAATTCATAAATTTTCCTCTTTTTCTGCCTCAGAGTAGGAAGTGTGCATCTACTAACAAATCATAAGTTGACCAGCAAAGTGGTCCAGTTCTCAGAGAGCTCTATTTTAGAATGTAAGGCAAGCTAGCAGCACAGCAGAATCTGATGGGCCTTTTCACCTACAGGAAAGAACCTGGTCCTGATTCCTCTGCTCGATATGTCTCTGTGTACATATGTCACAGAGATGGATCTGGATGAGTCTGGCCCGGCCTACTTTGGCTAGAATTCTAACTGGCGCTGAGGGGACTTGAATGAATGGAGAACAAAGAAGCTAAGCAGCTTGTTGTTATTTTTAGGGAGAATAGGGGAGAAAAACAACTATTCTGTAACAGTACCTGCACCACTACCCACCAAAAGAAAAATCTAGTCTGAATTCTAAAACCCAGGGAAGATCTTGCCTGGTGATCCAAACCTATCTCATTTAAGTGAATAGAATATTATAGAAAACTTCACTTAAAAGAAGCAAGATTTTCTTCACTAGGGAAAGATAAAGAGTGTGTCCTCCCGAATGGGAGAAAAATTAAACATGATATTTTTACAATATTGAAGCCCACGGTCAAATCTAATAGATCTTAGGATCATAAATAGAAAGCTAGAATCTTAGAGACCCTTGATTCCAACCTCCTCATTTTTAAGAAAAGGAAACTGAAGTCTAGGGAGGTGGAACTAGTTAATTGGTACAGTGTGGAGAGTGCTATCCCTAAAATCAGGAAACCCTGAGTTCAAATTCAGCCTGAGATACTAATTGTGTAATCCTGGGCAAACAAGGATTAATTTAACCTTGGTTTACATCAGTTTCTTCAAATAAAAAGCAGAGATAATAATAGCTAGATGTTAAAAGGATTAAGTGAGACAATATTTGTAAAGTGCTTAGTACAGTGCCTGATGCTTGTTTCCTTCACTTCCTCTTGTTGAGTGATTAGCCCTGAGGTTATATGTGCAATAAGTGTTAGACAAAATATTTGAACCAAAATCCTCTAAACTCCAGGGGCCATGTTCTTTTCTCTGTACCATGCAAAGTACTTACTATGACTTCCTATTACAACATTATTATTATTACTTACTAGAAACTTTAATAAGAAATTAAAAAAAAAAACAATACAGGCTTTGCTCTCAAGGAACTGGTGCATAGTTTGATTTTTATACTATCTCACATCCACCCCTTCAAATCATTTGTTAAGTGCTAGTCATGAGAGAACTCATGGACTGTCTATTTTTTTCTTCTTTTATTTTTCCAAACCACAGGTTTTCAGGTCCTAAAAGAAAAAAACATATTTGAACACCAAGTTAGGAAACATCTCTTAATGTTAGCAGCCTTAATCAGAAGTTATTTCAGTCTTAAAGATATAATTTGGATTTGTTCATTTTTTAAGATACAAGGTCTTCTCTTTATTATTCATTCAATAAATATTTATTGAATACATTAATTAAGAGAGAGAAACGGGAATAGAAAAAAAAGAAAGAAAATGAGACATAGATGTGTATTTTTAAAAGAGGCACCAGACACACTAGGACATTTTTAGAATTTGCTCTGTTCTGTTTGGCCAAAATTAAAAGCCTGGTGAGAAACTTTGCTCTGATACAATGGTCTGCTGAATTTGAATTATTGCACCCATGGAGGAGCCCCACAGTGTTTGAAAATACCTGAATCAGCGGAAGGAAAGAAAAAAAGCATGACGGCTGTATTTATTATGTCTTGAGACTACTCCATAGGTCACTGCTGCTCTCTGTATACACTGCGCTGACCCTTAAAACTCCAGGAGCAGTTTATTCAGCTGTGATCTACAGCCAGGATTATATGTGAGATGTCGTCTGCTTTATCTTACTGTTGTATTCATAAAATAGGCCAGTATACAGGCAAAGACACATCAGCCAGGATGAAAGAACGGTGGACCTGTTTCCCACCTCAGTGTGTTGGCCCCAATAATAATTTATGTGTCTCAGGATACAGGCTGAAAGTATACTCCTAATAGACTTGATGTTAACAACGTGATTATACCCACTCCACACTGTGGTAATTGGAAACGGAGCATAGAGAAACAATTCTATGTCTCCAGGTCATTATTTCACCCCATCCCAATTAGGATGTGTATATATGCTGAAGTGCAATATAATCCTTTCTGTAATAGCCTCTGTCAACTTTTATACAAAGGGTTATTTGGGGTCACCAGGCTGGGATAGTAATGTAAACACTGGAAGCTTTCTGAAGGTTTGAAGTTTCTTCCTGAGCTGCTGGCCTCGAGCTCCTTTCTTGGGCATTTGAGGCCCCCTGATCATTTTACACAATTGTATAGAAGTAGGAGGTTTACCTAGCTCTTCTTCACCTGGAGAAATGTTCTCAGTTGCTGCAAGAAAACAAAATAATACTTGTGTGAGATCTCAGTGATCCTAAAGGTAGACTTAAAATAATGTAGATTCTTTTCAGGATAGCTTAAGCAAGAATGAAATTGCGTGGGTACTTGGCTAAGATTCCAGCTCCAGAATCAAACAGTAATACTTTTATAACTTATTATTAGAGACTAATGTTGCTGGGGACAGAAATTCCCCAATGATTGTCCCTTTGTGTTCCTAGCTCTCATCAGATTGTGACAGAATGGCCCCTTTTCTTTGAGAGAGTGGAGAAGTAAAGTTTTGAGAGACAGGATTCAGGGGAGGATGTAAGGAGAGCCAGTGTGGCAGGGCCAGCATCCACACTTATCCTTCTCCCCCTGAAGAAGCTGATTCTCATCCAGAGGCATTCAAACTTCCCTTAGGATTCCCCCTATCTCCCCCTCAATCTACTTATAAAATTCTCAACTCTCAGGCTATTTCAACCCTCCCCACTCCTACAGGAAAAGAATAAATTACTTCGATTACTTCTATCTCATGGGCCCTGGGGGCTCAAATAAACAGGTCTGCAGTAGACACCAAATTCCAGAGATCTGCCAAGCTCTAATGACTATCTGTTAATTCCTTGAAAAGACTCCCTCCATTGGTGAAGATGTGATTCTTGTCCTCCACAAAGCCCTACTCAGATGTCTCATCATGGAGTGGAGATGACAAAAGGCCCCCAAATATGTCTTCCCATCAGTTCTACCAAGCTGAAAAGGCTTCAAGTAGGTCCTAGAGACAAATAGCAAAGAGTACTGGGCTCTGGGATCAGAGAATTAGGGTGAAATCCGGCCTTAAATGATTACTTTCTGCGTAATCTCAGACAAGTCATTTAAATATCTAGACTTCAAAATAAATAATAAATAGGTAGATAGATAGGTAAATAAATAACACCTAGACTTCTAAATAGATAGATAGATACCTAGACTTCAAAATAAATAAATAGATAAATAAATAAATACCTAAACTTCAGTTTTCCCAGCTGCTGAATGAGGTTAGATTAAATCTAGCCCCCAAGGTCCTTTTCACTCTGTATGTATGATTCTATATCTTTTCTGTCCAAAAAGGAACCTAACTAATGGGGAGACTTTCATCACCAGTAGATTGCTTATTAGATAAAAAATTCTTTGGTCATGGAATTCTGCGTTCCAGAATTAAGTATGAGTTATTTTGGTGAACATTTCAAAATGTATACTGCCGGTTGGTAGAAGTCATTAATACAAAGAAGTAGTATAGTGTGCTGGCTTTAAAGTGAGAAAGACCTCAATTTAGGCCCTCTTTTGATATCTACTTGCTATGTGGTTATGAGCAGGTGATTTTACTTCCCTTTAGGTAACCCTCTCTAAATACAAGTCACAGATCAATCATTGATCTCAATTGGTAGAGTCCCCTACCCCATGTGCCCTCCTTGGATAAAATCACAAATCCAGAAATCCCCATTCCCAATATCTCCCTGAAAAGTGAATTTTAAAGAGACATCATAAATCCTAGCCATGCTCTAAGGCAATTCCAGGAGGAGTTTTGAAAGCAGAGCTATGCTGCTTGGTATGATTACTTAGCAATAGTGGCAGCAAATCCTGAGCTTTGTGGCCAGTGTGAGTTAACCCTCCATCATTTTTGGACTTGCTTCTTTCCTCCAAGCATCTGTCATTTATTGTGATGCCAAAAGGGTGACACTCTTTAGGCTATAAACATTTTTGGTGAAGAGGTGAAATGTAATGAATATGGTATACTTAGAGTCTTTCAGGGGAGTCTTAAAAAAAATTTAGATGAGGAAATAGTCATTTCTGTAATAAAAAAGTGAGCTAATATATTCCTCCTATTATTTAGTTAGTTCTAATCTGACCAAAAGAGTTATTATTGCAAGCGTTATTTGTTCCTTAATATAGCATAAGTAGATAATTTGGTTATTTCTTGGTCTGGTTACCCAAAAGAAAGAAAATAGAACAAAACTATCTTTTACTTTTAAAAGAAAAATGCTGAGTGAAAGAACAGCAGGTGACCCAATAAAAAACATTTTCCTTCTTCCCCTACCTCGCCCCTGTCCAAGATCCTGAAAAACAGGTTACCTTTGTCTTGGTTGTATTTGGATTCTGGAACTCTATAAACAATAGCAATAAAAAATAAATAACATCAGTAATAACTAACATTTATATAACAGTTTAAGGCTTACAAAGAGCTTTACATATGTTAGTTCATTTGACCCTCACAACAACTTTTATGATTGCAAGACTTTACAAAGCCCTTCAGACTGGAGTAGGAGGTAGGGATTGTAAAATAAAATAATAGGGCCATGACATGGCATATTTCCAGATATAAATATACCTTGTATCCAGGAATTAACCCTAAATTGTATTAACCCTCCAAGCAGGCATTAAACTGATCCATATTCTTTGGGCCATCTCTCTCTTAGTAATTATCCCAATCTAATCATTCTGACTTTCACTGAATGATTAATAATAGCATATTATTTAGGTTTTAATGGTTAAGAATGAGGAAAAATAGAAATTGTTTTCTGTTCTACCCAAAAACTATGAGAGTTTCCCCTTCCAATTTGTTATCTTAGGGACAACAAATCGGGCCACCTTGAACATGGCCTCAGACAAACTGAGGCTTGGGAAAGATGTTGATTTAGAAAGGTTGAGTTCACCCACTGCACCCTGGGCAATTACCAATCATCTTGATCTTTGCCTTGCTCCTGGACTTTGAAGCTTCTGGAGGAGGGGGACTTATAATTTTGGTCACATCTCTCACTCAAACCCAATTCATCATGCTCTTGATGTCATTAACCCTCCTTGAGGAATGCCATCAACAGCAACAATATTTGTTCCAATCTGCTTCAATAGCTCTTCTTTTTTTTTCAGTCTCGTCCCAATATTTACAGAAGCAGCAAACCAACCCATAATGCCAAAGGTATTTTATCATGGACACCTTTTATTTTTTTGCACAAGAAAAGGCATTTAACTTGAGATAGCAATAGGTAGAAGAAAAAGGAGAGGGAAAGAAGGGAAGGAAGGGAAGAACATCTTAGAAGTGAGATGGAGGGAGTGATTAATCTTTAAACCCCAGCAGCAAAATGAATAGGATAAATAATCTAGGAGACAGGTAACCTCCTCCCCAACACCTTTGATTTTTCTGTTCAGAAGTCTGATTCAAGCAACAGAGGCACGTATGTTTTATAGAATGGGATATGGCATTGCTGATACAGCTTGTTGGATTCTTACCTCTGATGTCACAGGCTGTGTAAGGAACAATTATCTTGGAAGCTTTAAGTTCCTTCTAAAGAAGATTCTAGGTAAGGAGTTCCAAAGACTCATGCTGGATCACAGAATGACAGATTGAAAGCTGGAGAGAAACCGGGAGGCCATCTAATCTAATTCCCTCAATTTATAGATAGGACTGAGGCAATGGAAATTGTCATTCAATCAACAAGCATTTATAAAATTATAACTATGGGTCAGGAATTATAAAATATAAGTACAGAGAATGAAATAATAATCCCTATTTGCATTCTAATGAGAGAGATGACAAGTACATGTAAAAATGTAAACACAAAAATAAATCAAATCAATGCAGATATATGCAAAGTAGTTAAATACAAGATAACTTGGAAAGGAGGGAATTAGCAGGGGTGTAGTTAGGTTTGGAGGAAACTGATCAGGAAAGATTTGGTTCAGAACATGGTGCTTGAGCTGAGACTTAAAGGAAGACAGGTACTCATTTAGGTGGAGGTAAAGAGGAATTGTATTCTGGGTATGTGGGACAATCAGTGCAAAGGTCCAAAGATGGGTGATGGAGTACCATATGTGAAGAACAGAGAAGACACTGTAGCACAGTGCTTCTTTGGAATCTTGAAATAGGTTAAACAATTTTCTTGGCCTCTGAAGCAAGTGGGACATTTGTGAAGTTGGTTTATAGTTGTTTGTTTCTTTCTTTCATTTAAAAAATAAACAGACTCTTTTTTTTCCCTTCCAAAAATGATTTGAAATTGGGAATCAATTTCTTAAATAAAAGGAAGAAGGAAAACCCAGGAGTAAGAAATCATATAAGCTGCAATTAAATTAAAGTTATTTTTCTAAAGGGAATCTTGAGGTCCTTGGGATAGTCAGGCAATTGATCAGCACTGAAGCAGTCTTATTGTTTAATTTCTGTTTTCTTTCATTTTGCTCTTCATAACACGAGTAGCTTCAGAGTGGTGCAATGGCCTGGACCTCCTAAGGAGCTGGAAATACGGGAAATAACTGGCAATGTTTTACTTTTGATGAAATGCCTTGCTCGTGGTGTATTTTCAGGCTTCATACCAAAGCAAAGGAAATTGCTATGGATAAACCTTAGACTTTAAAGTCGTGAGAAAAAAAAAAGACATTTGCTATTTTTTTAAAAAGCGCCTTTAAAAAAAGAAAAGAAAAATAGCACAGCTGACATGTACTGAATAGTCTTGGCAGAAGAGGGTTCTAAGTTTCCCTTTATAGGATTTAACTGGGAAAAAAATCACACACACACCCCCAAGCTGAAAAGGCAGCAATAAGGGGGCATATTTTGTTTTTGTGCTGTGCATCCGTCTGTTCAGCAAGGAAAAATAAAATCAATTGCAATACAAATAACTAAAATGGCAATGCCTTGTGGAAATGTTCAGAATCAAGTGGTGCAGTTTTAGGCTAAACTGGGGATGCAAATACTGTACCTGTAGCAACTAAGTCCCTTAGTGCCTAAACCAACAAATCATCCAGTTTCATATTATCCTCTATCCCACCCCATCAAGCATCCATCACTTCTGTCTAAGCCCTTGTTGCATTTCTTATGATTCAAGATTATTATCTGATATTTGAACATCAATGTCTATCCCCACATCACCCTATGAAATATGATACAATCTCAAGTAGCCATGGCAGGAACATTTAAAAAAAAATTCTCTTCCAAGAGCAAATGTAGTAATCTGGCATATCAAAAACAAGTGAATATACATTTATTAAGGACCTACTATGTGCCAGGCACTATATTAAATGCTAGGAATACAAAGAAAAACAAACAACATAATCTGTCATCTCAAGAATCCACATGCTAATGGGAGAGACAGCATGTAAGCAAATATGTATAAATTAAAATATATACAGGGTAATTTGGAGGTAATCATAAAAGTGTGGGATGAGGGAGAGTGATTCAGGAATAATCTCTTATGTAAGAAGGGGTTTGCACTGAGTCTTCAAGAAAGCAAGAAGAAATAAGGAGACCAAGGCAAGAAGGAAAAACATTGCAAACATGGGAGACAGGCACTTGGGGAATAGACTAACTTGGGCAAGGAACAGCAAGGTGGCCCCAGGGTCTTTGGATAGCAAAGTCCACATTGTTAAATAGAGTTTAACAAGATAAAAAAGATTAAAAGGCACCAGAAGAGTTGTGAAAGGTTTCAAACACCAAACAGAAGATTTTGTATTTGATCCCAAAGGTAATGGGAACTATTGAAGTTTATTGTAGAAGGGAATGACATGGTCAGATTTGTGCTTTAGGAAAATCACTTTGGCAGCTGAGTGGTAAATGGACTGGAATGGGAAGACACAGGCAGGGAGAAAACCAAAAGGATATTGCAGTAGTCCAGATGCAAAGTGATGAGACCATGATCATATTCATGATGAGGCATTTTTGATAGTGTAAAGTAGTGGACTCGATTTATTATGAGTGAAAAAAACCCATCATCTTATGGTGAATCCTCTGATTATCAGCCTTTCCATAATTAGAATAGTTCTCATAGTAAAGACATGGCAGATTCATGGAACCATACTAAGCTCTCTTTCTTACTCATTAAAATGTAAACTTCTTGAGAGCCAAGATATCTTTTTTTTTTCCTTTGTCTCTCCAGTACCTAACACAATGATTTGAGTAGTAGGTATTTAACAAACTTTTGTTAAGTTGTGTTGAATTGAATTTAATTTTCATATTAATCCATGAGAGCTTATATTCTGCTGACATAGCTTCTTAGAACATAGGTCCAATATGATGAAGCTTTGGAAAAGGAGTTTAGTAGAAGATTATTATTCTGGTTAGTAGAGCTATTAAATATCCCCATAGAAAGTATAGAATGTTAGGAATATAATTCATTGTATATCTTTACACCAATGTTGGATACAATTTGTATTTGCAATGTTTTAGGGCCATTGTAATGAAATTAGTCATGAGGCAATTTCAGCTAAACAATTACTCTGTGGAAGACATTTTGCTAAGAACTAGAGATAACAACAGTTACACTAAATAAAGTACCTGCTATCAAAGTACATATAATTAAAAGGGTTAGGGGAAATAAGAATAATGGATTTGGAAGGAAAAAGGTTGGTGAACAAGAGGTCATTTAGAGTTGTGACTTCCAAAGTAGAGGCCAGGGTCCCCATGAAGGGAGGGGTGTTCCTGGATCTAAAGAGGTTCATGAACCAATCAGCAAATACAAAAATGAGTCCCATCCCATACTGTCTGTGAAAGCCAAAAAAGAGCTTTTCTCTAACATAATCTTATCTACCTTTATTCTCCATCATTCCCTTATTCTGTCTCCTCTTCCATTGTGTAAGCTCCCAAATGCCTCCCCAATGGGAGTTGGACCCTCAGAACAACTATGAAAAATAGTGAAACCTAATCTCTACCTGGCTATCTATGAGAGCAACTGAATAGATATAATTTCAGAAAATTTCTCTATCTCATTCCTCAGCACATCTACCCGTACTTCCCAGATCATAACGTGGCTGCCAAACCTTCTAAGAGTGGACCCTGGTTCCAGGGAATCATCCACTGAGTAAGAGTCCCAACTTGTTTCTTTCATTTTGGATGGAATAGAGGGAGTTGCATAGAATGAACAAGTACGGCTAGGTTTTAATATTGTCACAGATCTAATTACGTTATTATTATCCCCCAAACCTACCCTTCCGCTGAACTTATTTCTGTTGAGGGTTCCTTTCAACTCTTCTAGTCACCAAGATGGTCATCTTTGATGAGATCTAAATATCATGTTTTACTTCTCCCTAATCCCACCTATCCAATCAGTTCCCAAACCTTACAATTTCTGCCACTGATTCTCTAATGTCCTGTCTTCTACTTACCACTCACACAGCCACCACTCTAGTTCAGGCTCTGTCATGTGAATTATTACATTAGCTTCCCACATACTCTCTTGGTCTCAAGTCTTTCCCTTCTCCAATTCATTATCCCCAAAGCTGATAAAATGATTTTCCTAAAGCATAAGTCTGGTAATGTTATTTCCCCCACCTCCCACTCAATCAACTCCTGTGGTTCCTTACTGACTTTAGAATCAAATATTATTTCATTTTTATCTCATATTTTAAAAATTTATATTTATGTAATTTCTAATATGCATAATTATTAACATAATAGTATAGGTATATTATATATGTGTATAGATAGACAGATACTATTTGTATTGTGTATATTATATATATATGTAGATAGATAGATAGATATTAGGGGTATATACTTCAAAATGTTTTCCAGATAAGGGTGCATGATCAAAAAGTTTGAGACTATTAATATATACTAATTAATATATACTAATATGTCAAGCTTGCATCTCTTCTTATATAAGGTGATGGCAGCAGGAACTGGAAAATTACAGGAGTGAAAGATACATCTTCTGTAATATGAATATATGGAAGCTATGGCTAATGGAATATAGGCCATAAAGGGCCAGATGACAAAGGGATTAGACACTAAGTCAGTACTTTGCATGGATTGAGCTACTCATTTTTTGGTATTTAGCTTATGAATTTCAACAATAGCTGGTCTTTTTGCTTCCCTTTATGTTGCATTAGAGGGTCATAGGATTTAAAACTTGAAGGACATTGAGTGTATGTGAGTATACTCCTCTCGATTTACAAATGAAGAAGCCTAAGATTTAGAGAAGTTCTGATTTGGCCAAGACATACAATTGGTTAGAAACAGCTTCAAGATTCAAACCCTTCTGAATCCAAATCCCATGCTATTCTCTGCCCTTGTCATTGCTTCCTTGGTATTCAAAGAAGTAGCTAAGCAACAACTAGACCCAGCTTTCAGAAAAATCAAGCCTATGCTTTACTAAATATATATGTTTCAAAGAACATTGGTCGATTTTTCTGAAGGTTGTGATCTAGGATGCTCAGGCACTTGCAGAATCACTTTTTGAGAGGCAGAGCATTGGACTTAGATTGAAAAGAATCCAGAGAATATGTTTAGAAGAATTGCATATGTTTAACCTTTATCAGATTGCTTGCTGTCTTGGGGAGGAAATAGAGAAGGGAGAGAGAGAGAGAAAATTTTGGTACACAAGATTTTGCAGAGGTGAATGTTGGGAATTATCTTTGCATGTATTTGGAAAAATAAAATACTATTAAAAAACAAAAACAAAAAAAAAGAACAAAAAAAGAATCCAGAGTTCAAATCTTGCTTCTGAAAGCATAATTTCTCTGAGCCTCAATTTCTTCATCTGTAAAAGAATGATAAATGTACCTATAGAACTTGCTTCCAAGAGTTCTTGTGAAGTATTAAATGAGGACATGTAGGTAACGTCTATTGCTATGCAAATATAAGTAATTATCAGTGGATAAAATTTGAATTTGGAGTCAGGAGGACCTGCATTGAAATTTTGCCTCAGATATATATTAACTATATATGAACCTGTAGGTCATATAATTTCTGTTTGCCTCAGTTTCCTCCCCTGTAAAATAAGGATAATAATAGCACCTAGCTTCCAGAGTTGTTGTGATAATAAAATGAGATCACATTTGTAAAGTGCTTTCTTTGCAAAGTTCAAAGTGCCACATAAATGCTTGCTATTATTATTGTTGCTATAATTATTATTATTGTTATTATACTAAAGAAATGGCAGAGTTGAGAGTAGCCAGGCTAGCATGGAAGCAGAGTAGGAATAGAAACTAAATGGGATTTGACAACAAAGCCAGTCATTAAAGAAGTATTTTTAAGTGCTTACTATGTGCTAAGCACTTTTGCTAAACACTGGAGATAAAAAAAAAATTGAAAAAAAAATTGAAATAGACAGTTCTTGGTATCAAGGGGCTCCCAGTCTAATATGGGGATGACAACATGGAAGCAATTATTTACAAACATGCTATGTATAAGATAAAATAGAAATAGAATAATGTTATTTTTCATAGATCTATGATTTCATTCACATGGTAAGTTCCCAGGATAAAAACTCTCTCCATTAATAGAGACTGACAACTCATTTGTAACATTTTTAAAGCATTTCCTGGTTAAGTGACTTACCCATGATTCACAAAACTAGCTGTCAAAAGTAGCACTTAAAAGTAAGTTTTCTTTATTTCAGGGTCTGGTCTTCTCAGAAATAAACAATATATAGATAGAAAGTACTTGACTTATGATTTAATATTTCACTGTTTAGAAATGCCTAATTTCTATGAAGGTGCTTGCAACAAATTGAAAATAAATTTTGTGCATTATACTTCTCAACCCCTTCCCACCATATTCCTCTTATTCCTGGACTCACTGTGGGTTTTGACACAAGAAATGTTAATAACCACATCAGCTAATCTATCAGACCAAATATCACTTCACACACAGTTGACTGTTGGAAGTTACTTAAATTTTTCAGTAAAGAAGAATTCAAGGAAAGGAGAAAGCAAGGAACATGCTCTCCAGATTCTAGCTATGTTGAATGGATGGGACAACCAATGTTTCTGGGGAATGCAGTTTTACAAAGACTATAATAGAATTGTATTGACCCTCTCATTTAACCCTTTTTAAAACACAATGATGAAGGAAAGCACCCTAGACTGGAAATTAAGATTCAGAACAAAAGGAAATACAACTGTGGTTCTCTCTCAGGAGACGGAGATTGGAGAGCATTTATTGAGAAAGGGGAGGGTGGTCTTCTGGCAACTAGCATTTACTTAATTATTTGAGCAATGAAAAGCAAGTGATGATATCATCCTTAGGGGCTGGAAAGCAATCTGTTTTCTCTCCTGGGATTATGTGTGTGCTGTGTCAACCAGCATGTTCCATTTAGGCTTGGAAATCAGCACATTTCAATCCTAGCTCTGACATCTGTTATGGTGGGGCCTTTGGTAAGATGAAACTTTTCTAGACCTTAGCCTTTTCAGTTGCAAATTGGAGGTAATCACCCAATCTCATAACAATACGCTAAGAGGGAAAGAGAGAAACAGACAGAGATGAAAAAAGAATGGAAAGGAGGGAAGGAGGGAGGAAGGAAAGAAAGAAGGGAGTAGAAAGGGAGGGGGAGGAAGGAAGGTAGGAAGAGAAGAGAAGGGAAGGAGAGAGGGAGAAAGGAAAAAAGTTGTCTCAGATTTTATCCATTTTTTCTTATGATCTGAAGAAACTATCACAAAATCAGAATTATCTGGAGGTTAGAGTTAAGTCCTAATCTGAATTTTAGAGGAGCCACTCAAATGAAATTCTAATAGACATACAGTTTATAGGGAAACTGGTTTGAATAAAATCTCTCCAAATTAAAACATCTCAGAGCTTACCCATATTTGTTATAGGTTCATAGATTTATTGCTAAAAGCCCAACCTCCTAATTTTACAGATGAGATAACTGAGGTTCAGAGAAAGAAAACAACTTGATTCAAACCAGTTCCTCCTGATTCCATAACCATTCCGTTATCTGCTATATCATACTATATCATTCAACATTATGGGAAAGCAGGTAGGGTAATCTTGCCTTTGGAACAGGAATGGTGATTCCTAAAATTTGTCCCGCTGATTAGAGGATGGGGTGGGGTTAACTAGGAGTGACTAGATGGCTAGATGGCTTTGTAGGACCCTCCTGACAGAAGAGGGTAGATGGCATCATCTACTGCTTTCTCTAATAGCCCAACTGTTTGCTGTGGAGTTTGTGGATTTTCTAGATCATTGACATTCTACCTCCCCAGCAAAGCGTGCTTCTTCTATTTTGGTGACTACTAAGGTTAATGTAGTGCTTGGTAAAGAATAAGCATTAAAGAATTGTTAGTTGATTTAATTACTGTCCCCTCATCTATCCTACAGAGCCATTCTCCCCACAAGAATATTTAGAGTATGGGCTATTGCCTTCTGTTGTGACTGCACCTACTGTGACAACTTTAGATTACTGACCATCACTTTTTCATCCACAACCTCAGATGCATCAGACTGTGCTCTCTGTACCTCCTGTACCTCACTGGACCAAACTTGTCCCAGGTGCAGTTTGACTAACTCAAAGTGGTTCTGAAACTTTCTGAAACCATAACTTTTTTCTTTTTTTTTTTTTTTTGCTGAGGCAATTGGGGTTAAGTGACTTGCCCAGGGTCACACAGCTAGGAAGTGTTAAGTGTCTGAGACCAGATTTGAACTCAGGTCCTCCCGACTTCAGGGCTGGTGCTCTAACCACTGGACCACCTAGCTACCCCCTGAAACCATAACTTATGAGAGCTTTCTGGGTCCTGCTTCACAATCCATGACCAGCCCTGCAATCTTTCCAACTGTATAAACATCATTCACTTCTCTGTGAACTTCTTCAGGTTAGCAGAACTAGTCTTCATATTTTCTTTTGTTCATACATGCTCACACACATTTACATACATACATATATGTTTGTAACTGGCTCTTAGAAAATACTGGTTGATTAGTTTGTTTAAATTTTAGTATAAGTAAGTGTTAGGAGTGGCAGCCTTAGGTTTCTGGATATTTTCTGTGATGTGTATTCAGAGAATCGGACCCTGGGTTGCTCAAGAATCCCCCAATTGAAGAATCACGGAGTAGACTGGCAATGGAAATGGTTGAGTTCTGTGTTTTGCAACCATCCTTCCAATCTAGCCCTCTCTCATTCAAACATAAACCAGGGGTATCTTTAGACATGTTCTTTCCTTATCTTTTTAGAAACATAAATATATGAGACCAACTTTTCTTGGGACAGTATAGTACAGTGGAAAGAGCTAGGAGACATGGATTCAAATCCTGACTCCCACCACTTGGTTAATCCTTTAATTAATCATTGTAACCTCTCTGTACCTTATTTTATCCCTCTACAAAATGGGATAATATTTGTAATGCAGAATCTTGAATACCAGGGCCATCTTCCTGCCATGATGTTCCTTTCCACCTTCTGTATCAAACTCATCATCTTAGGGCCTTATACTTGTGATTAGTGAGGAAAATTCACCAAATTTAGACATACCCATAATCTGTAAGACATACTCTCATCAGCCTCCTTTCAGATATAAAACTATCCCCTCAAGGAACCTCCCCACCCGCTTTCTGGTTCTTCCTCTGGGAACAAAAATCAGATCCATACAACCATTCCTAGAAATGTTAATCAATTGTTAATTGCCTTAAGATTCCACTTATAATCTTGTGACTTCCAGATGAAAACATTCTTGTCCAGCCACCACACTTTTATTTGTATTATCTCTTCTCATTAGAACTAAGACTGTGTCCATTTTTGCATTTACAGGCATGCACATTATCAGTCCTCAATAAATGCCTCTCTTTTCTCCCTTCCTCCCTTCCTCCCTTCCTCCCTCCCTTCCTTCCTTCCTTCCTTCCTTCCTTCCTTCCTTCCTTCCTTCCTTCCTTGCTTCCTTCCTTCCTTCCTTCCTTCTTTCCTTCTTTCTTCTTTCTTCTTTCCCTCCTCCCTTCCTTTCTTTCTGTTTTCCTCACTGTAAGGAAGACTCTGGCTAAATCTTAAAGCATTATGTAATCTCATGATTTTGGAAAAGCTGAGACTAGCTCTTCCTGTCCCTTACTAAGCCTTCTAAACAAGGAAGAGTATTTTATATTGTGGTTCACTTTGGAGTAGGGCAGCATTGTATAGAAGAAAGAGCATAGAAAATGTCATCAGAGATTGGGTTTGAATTTTAGCCCTGCCACTATCTATTTGACCTAGAACAAATCTCATGCTTTCTCTCAATTTCATATTCCTAATCTACAAAATAAGGGCCTTAAACTAGAAGACACCTAAGGTCTTTTCCAGTTCAAAATCTACGAGACATGAGAAGATTACATATAATATTAAGATCTTATTTTTGCCTTAGAATATTTAATATTCATGTAACACTATTTGCATATTCAGATTTGAGGGTATCCATAGTTATTTCCCCCAGTATCAATAAGGTTTACACTTACAAACCAGGATTTATGGTGATGACAATTTGTATCATAACATATCCACTCTCTGAATTTAAACCTGTTAGCCAGCAACACAGATGGTAAAATGCCTTTCAGGCTGTTGAGAACAGTCTATAACTTGCTGGACTAAAGTCGCTTTTGTACCTTCTCAGGAGCAGCTGCCCAGCAGCTGTATCCCTTCACAAAGATTCCTCAAGAAAAGAGAACTTGGATCTCTCTAGGTAGGAGTGCAAGACTATAAATTGCATGTCAAGATCTTTATTTTTAGTTAGAGAATATTAATGATGCCTAAAATGTGCCCAATACGTATTCCTGTGAAACACTGTATTATCTTTATTTCTTAATTTCTGAAGCTAGTCTTTGAAGAAGTTCTGAAATTAAGAGAGACAGAAGGACAGAAGAATGAAATTAGGAGGAAAAACTCTATATGAACCAAAAATTAGACTAGTGCAAAAATAAAACAATGAATGTATATGATGTTAATATAGGGTTTTAAACTTTTTTCTTTAAAAATTTACTTCAGACATGTGGAAGGTTTTGTGTTTGATTTTGTTTTGTTTTGTTTTGTTTGTTTTGCTTTAGAGATTCTTGAATAAGTTCCTTTTCATAATTTCTCACCCAGGGAAAAGGTACTTTAAGTATGACATAACCAGACTATCATCCACTTTCAATGTCCCAACATTCAAAGACTCCCCACCAAAAACAAACGCAAAACCCTTCTAACTAATGTTGAAGCTTTGAAAAGCAGGTTGGCAGCAAGCCTAGCTAGGATAATCATTTGTACCCTCCTTTGGCCATATATAATACAGTCTTTATTCAGCAAATAGCCAAGTCGTTTCCCCAGCAAGTCAAAGGTCACTTTTTGCTGTATTAATAGCTGCTCTGGGAGGGTCAGTGTTGTGCTATCCCACATTTTTTCCAGGGCCTGGAGATGCAATTTCCTACAATCTGCAGGCAATTTCCCACCAATTTTCTTGGGGAGCTAATAGGCTGTGACAGGAGATGGAGCTAGCAAGCAGCAGGCGACTTCAGAAAAGACAAATTGCATCTCTGCCACCTAACTGGGCAATCTAGATCGACAGAGTTTATAGCTTTGTAGTGTTATTGGGCCCCATGCTAACAGCAAATCATTCAAGCTGCTCTCTGAATTCCATATTCCTCTCCTCTTGAATTTATCATCGCCATCTCCCCCGTTGTAGCACTTTCCTTGGAAATTTGCTGTTAAAAGGAGATCACATATATTAGTGACTTAATGCTCTCTTAAATAGCTTTGTAGAAATGATTAATATTCAAAACAGAGACATTTGTACCGTCATGGATAAATTGGTGATTTAAAAAGCACTGGGCAGGAAGGTGGCAGGAAGGAGAAATATAAAAGGATAAAGAAGCTTCTGGACAGCAGGTCTGATGGAAGCCTTTGGCTAAAATAAAAAGAGCCTTGAGGATGGAGGACAGGAAAGATTCCTATATAGGGTTTGCACAGCTTTATTGTACAGCAAAATGAATTTTTTTTAACTGTCCAAATAAGTTAGATCTTTTTTGTGTGCACTGCCTTTTAAAAAGAGGGGAGGGGGGATGTCAAAGGCTATAAAGAGAATTAAAGCACTAGTTGGAATTTGTGTAGTCCAGCACAAAGAATCCAACTTCAAATCCCACCTCTGATATTTACTATTTCTGTGACCTTGGGGCTCCCTAAGTCTCAATGTTCTCAACTCTAAAATGAGGGGGTTGGAAAAAATAGCCTCTGAAGTTCCTTCTAGCCTCTGAGTTAGTATCCTATAATCTTGAGTTAGCAGAATAAGAAGCAGGTGACATAAAATACTGACAAGAATCCTGTTACTTCAAAAATGTCTTTTGTTGTTATCATTATTATTATTATTGCAACCCAGAACATTCCCTTTGTAGTCTTCACAGGAAATTGTGAAATATGGGAGACACTGGCTCAGGATGCATCAAAGAAGATACTGTGCTGTATAAGAATTGCAGTAGTTCAAAAGAAATGTAGATGAGCAAATTTAGAGGCATCTCCACTCCAAATATTCATATGGACTATTTGTGCCCACTTTGTGATACAGCCTTCCAAGTTCATATTAGTCTGATCAGCCACAGTCTAACACATCATACCTTGACCCCAATAAAATGGTGTCATTTTGGTCCTCCTAAGAGCATGGACAACAGCCAATCAACTACTGAGCAAAAGGTAAGAAGTAAATAAAGTAAAACTGAGGGATAATGGTCACTGCCCACACTCACCAGAGCTCTCAAGGACTTATGAGAGCATCTTTCCAATTCCTTCATTTTGTAAACAAGGAATAAGTTACAGAAAGGGGAATTTATTTACCCCAAAATCACACAAGTTCAGGACAAAGCTGTAGCTAATACATTATCCTTTCCACTTGATAGGGGTGAGGGCATGGTACCCCAGACATCTAGAAAGTTCCTGTAAAATTTTTGTTCCTTCCTTTGTAGTAGAGAAGATATTACACAAGAATATGCAAATATTTTATGCATTTTTGAGTTTCTAAACTTTTGTGTTGTCTGCCAGTTTCTACAAATCGCCCCCAAATTCTCATTTAATTTCTTAGACTGATAATATATAAAACTGTGATGAGAAAAGTTGTGATGTGGAAGAGATAACTGTATTCAGACTCCCAAATTCAGTCTTCTTTTGCTATACAACAGAAGTTATAAGAAATACCTAGCTGCCCAAAGTCATTTTCACTTTAAAAATCCAACTGCTAATAGTAACAAATATACTGCTCAATTATTTTCAACTTGAGGCTATTAGTTGGAATGTGTAAACAATAATGCTTAGGGCAATCTGACCTATGAAGTCACTATTACAATAATATTAGCATTATCACATAAAGTAACATAACTAGGCAGGTGCAGAAACAGGGAACAGCATGGAGGCAAGGCTACTAAGTTATCTCTAGCCCTACCTACCAATGCCAACAACAGGAAAGATGGAGAGGCAGCTCCCAGAACTCACCTAGTTCTGCCCCGAGAGCAAAGAATGTCACTCTTCATTATTGGTGCTCACCTATGATGACCTTAAAAGAAGCTATGACAATTAAGAAAATATTCATATCTCTTTCTTGCTAACTCACATGAAATTTCTTCTGTAAAGGCTTTCTGAATTTCTATTCCCTCCAGTGAATATTCACCCACATGTTTACTAGTATCTTCCTCCTTCCCTCCCAATAATTTTGTATTTATTTTACCTGTATCTTGCATAAATTTGTTGTCTACAATGATAATAATAATAATAAATAATGCATTTATGTCACACTTTGAGGTTTGCAAAGAACTTTATAAACATTACTTTTTTTTAATCCTCACAACAGTCCTGGATGCTGTTATTATCCCCATTTTACAGAAGAGGAAATTGAGGAAATAAAGGTTAAATGGTTCAACTACTTAATTTCTGCTATTGTTTCCTGAAAACCTAGCATAGGCCTGATACTTACTGGGCATTTATTTTAAAAATAGTTACTTAATACATGTTCATTGATTAACTGATCAAATCTTTTCTACACTAATTTTCTAGGTTGCTTCAAACTCTCCTTCTTACTGATTTTCTTATTCTTACATAAATGGAAATCACCTTGGAGGCAGAAGAGGACGTGTTGAATTTGGGGAAGAGCCAGTAGTCCAATTTGACTGAAATGCCAAGCATGTTGAGGGTAATAATATGAAATAATTATCGAAAGGTAAATGGGAACAAGATTGTGGAAGACCTCAAATGACAAACTGAGGAGTTTATATTTAGGTGGTAAGGAACAGAACTTTGCAAGGTGGAGAAAAGAGGACAATGCAAGAGATGTGGTAAAAGTAAAATCAACCACACTTAGCAGCTGATTGCTGTGAGAAATGAGTATTTCTCTCACATTTAATAACTGAGGTTTTTCCCCTTTTTTACTTCCTCATTCAGAAACTGGTGTGGAAAATCTCTTAAAGATTTATCCACGTCAAGACAGTAAAACAAATTCTAGATTTGGGCTAATGGATATGTTGATGCTCATTGTGTTTGTTCTGATGATTCTGGGGAAATATGGATTCTCTCTTTTATCTTAACTTGTGATATGAAAATTGATGTCTCTTTGACTAAGATTTCAGTGATACAGGGCACATACCCCAAAGACCCTCATTTTTAACATATCTCACCTTCTATTGGGTTATCCAATCAGAGTTGATTCCACTCCTCAGGAACAACTACTCTTTGAAGGGTATATAAACTGTGAGCACACTGAATTTGGTCTGAGAGAATTGGCTAAATGATTATCCTTTTATTAATATTTTGCTGACCTTATTAATAAAATGATTAAGTTATCAAGAAACTATATCTCTTAGAATGTTTTTAGTCACCACATCATATAGGGTAGAAGACCGGAGTAGCAGAGAGGAAGATGGAAGAGAAGATGATTCTAAGATTGCCAATCTGGGTATCCGGAGAGTATTGGAGCCCTTTACAAGGCTTAGTTAAGAGTTAAATTTGGAGAAAGAATGGATTTGAGGGGAAATAAATAAATTCCCTTTTGAACAGGTTAGCGAGAAATATATGAATTCTGTTTTGGACATATGTCCAATAGACAGTGTGGAATTAGAGATCAAAGAGAAAGATAAGAGTTTGATATGTAGATCTTAGAGTAAATCTTTCTTAGGGAAAGAAAGAATGAACATGTGGGAATTGATGACATCACCAAAAGAGAATAGAAAAAAAGAGCAAAAGGCCTAACTCAAAGCCTTGGGGGGGCACAGTCACTCTTAGTGGGTGAGAGATGGAAGATTATCCAACAAAGTAGCCTGAGAAGGGTCAAATAGAAGAGTCTTATAGCACAGGATTCTATCCAGGAACAAGACTTGGTCAACAGCATCAAGTATTACAGAGAAGTCTAGGGGAGTGAGGCCTGGGGAAAAATTTTTAATTGAACACTTCAGAAATTGTTGATAACCTTTAGTTGAAGGTAGGTGGGAGGGTTGGGAGGAGTTGGGAAGCTGAACAAGAAGTTGGGAAATAAGTGGGAGGAGAAGAATTGGAGAAAACTAGGGTAGACAACCCTTTATAGGAGTTTGGAAAATGAGAGATCTAGTATCCTAATTTGACGTCAAGTAAAGGGACTTTTAATTTGATGTTATTTAGGAACCCTCAGCATTTGTCAGTAATAGAAACGGAGCCTTTTGATAAAGAAAGATTATAGCTCTCATTTATAGCTTATAAGAAAAAGTTTGTATATACTAGTCATTCAAATAATGCCTTCCATTTGATTTTGTTTTGGTGTTTTTTTAGATTTTAATATTAAATTAATATTAATATCACACAGCACTATCAATGTGAGGCTTTTTTTTTCTTAATTATTTTTTGGTGAAGCAATTGGGATTAAGTTACTTGCCCAGGTTCACACATCTAGGCCGACGTCATATTGGAACTCTGGTACTCATGATTCAGAGCTGGTGCTCTATCCACTGTACCATCTAGCTGCCCCAATACCTTCCATTTTAATGGGGTTAAATTATAAAATATTTTCCCCTACATTATTTCATTTGCTCCTCAAATGAGGGAGGCAGGATTGGTATTAGTAGTTTGAATTAACAGATGAGGCAGTAGAGCTTGGAAAAGGTAGGTGACTTGCCTAGAATTACACACCTGAAAATAATAATAGTTTCCCATTTTTGTAGCATGCAGAGCTTGGAATTAGGAAGACCTGGCTTCAAATTATGCCACAAATTCTAAATAGCTATGTCACCATAGGCAAACCATTTATTCTCTATGGGTCTCAACTAACTCATCATTTATAAGTCATAGATTGTAATCTTCCTTGGAGGGGAGAGAGTAAAGGAATTTTCATAGTGGAGTTCTTCACAGACAAAAATAAAATATTTTCCACATTATGTATAATGGTTTACTCTCTTCTCAGATTTTGGTTTTCAAGTGCTTTCTTCCCTCATAAGAACCAAGAGGAAGATAAATTGTAGAATGTGGACCAGAAGAAGTCAGGGTCAAAATGGGGCAGTGATATTTTCACAGGTCAGAATCTATCTGGAATACTTTGTCCAGTCCTAGCCACTACCTTTTCAGAAGAGCATTGACAAATTAGAGTATCCATAGTTGGGCAATAAAAATAGTGAGGGGCCTTGAAACAGAAGGGAAAGGTGAGATCCTTTGTCTGGAGGAAAAAAGATTTGATGAGAACATGACTGCTATTTTCCAGTATTTGAAGAAGTATCATACAGAAAAGGCATTGAAATTATTCTGCTTAGTTTCAGAGCACAAAACCAGGGTAAAAGGATGAACATTACAAGAGGATATGGTACCTCAATGAAGGGGAAAAATTTCATCAATTAACATAACCCCCTCAAAGTGGAGTGATGTTTTTTAAGAGACAATGTGTCTCCATTCCTGGAGGTGTTCAAACAGATATCAGATGATTAGTTTCTAGAGATGCTGCAGAGGGGACTCCTGTATCAGGTAGGCGGTTAAACCTGATTTCTGAGGTCCCTTGCAGCTTAAGATTTTAGAATTCTACTTCCTTATTGCAGTGTTATTTCCATTATATCAGACTGTGTCTAGAAGCAAGAATCCTTAGGAAGCAATGGCATTGAATACAAATAATATGGCATGCCCATTTTTCATAATGTGAATAAATTAGATGGGATTAAAAATATTTCTTATTTAAATTAAGCTTATCCCTTGGGAAAGAGAATTAGTTTATGCTTAGTATAAGGATACATAAAATTTTACTATAATTCAGCCCTAAGGAATTTTTTAATTACCTTAGTAATGAAAAATGTAAAATTACTGTGAACATGTGCAGGAATCTTTCAACACTCATTCTTCACTTTTAAACCACTTGCCATTTTAATATCCAATTTCATAAATACTCTATTTTCCAACATGTTTAGCTGTACAAAACAAGACAGGAGTAGAGAATAGCAGCAAGCAATAACATGTGCTTGACAAAAAGGGAGAAAAAAGAGGTAATACCCACAAGTAGTGCAAATCCAAGCTTGTTGAAAAAGCCAGCTAATCATTCCTTAATCAGCTGCCATGGCAAGATCACAAATTCCATTGCTGCTCTGCCTTCAGAATCATGTTCAACAAATCAAAAATAATGACCCCCCACAAGTTTTTATGGACTGATACAGAATTAGGCACACATCCAAAAAAAATCAAATATTTTCCCCATCAGCAAATGTTCCCATGAATGGATTACGGAATGTCACCAATTACATGTTCCTTTAAATTGTATCTTGCATACAAGCACATGTTCCTTTGATTCATTAGCTAACCCAAAATACTGCTCATACTTTAATGGGTTGGAACACCTTCAGGGGATTGAGACAACTCGAGTGAAAGCCTCTTGGGGCCCTGGTTTATTACATAGAAAAATGATAAGTCTTTCCTGAGAAGGAATACAAGCCATTTTAATTTTAGATTTCAACATCAGAAAGTGGAATTGGTTGGGCCAAAAGTCATTAGTAATGGCTCAGAGCATGTGAAGCAAATGTAGGTTTGACATGCAGGTTATTTAAACACCAAGTGGGAAGGCAGAGGCTGAATCACTGCAGACCTTTTCCCCAGTGATAGAGAAAAACTTTCAGAACTTGTAAACAATATGTTTTTTAAACCCGATTTAAGGGATTACTTGGGTCAAAATGCAACACTACTGGGATCTTTCAAGAGATTTTTTTTAAAGGAAAGGAAACATTGGTGCTATTCCAAAATGTCTTGACGCAGTTAACCACAAAATAAGTTATTAGCTTATTGTAACTGCAGCCAGTTTTTAAAGTAATGGAGTAATCCACTGTGGATTGTAGCAAGGAAGTGGAACAAAGAGTGTGAAATGAACAGATGGATTTGATTTTAAACAAATTAGACGCGTGACAAGGGATGTAACAAGTGATTTCTTCGTTTTCTATGCCATGGGTTAACTTCCTTTTGTGACCTTTCCAGCCTGCTCCTCCAAGCTTTTTTTCTTCTCCCCCCTCCATACTCCTTACTGTCACTAAAATAACCCCTTTAGAAAGGGCAGCTTTTCTCTTTGATTATTGTAAACTGACCTGGGGGGAGGGGGAGTCTAAAAGGCATTCAGTTTCAATTTCATAGACACTTATTATGTGCCAACTGTGTGCAAAGCACTGCTAGTTGAAGGAATGGTGGTGGTATGAGAATCTCCCATCTCAAAGAGATTAAAGTTTTATAGATATATGAATAGTAGTATTCTGTTACTTAATCTCCAAACAATGTTATCTTAATCATACTTGAACAAATCCAAAAATACAGATAAGGCAGTTGTGGATAAGATGCACCTTTGTAACCTTGGGCATGGTAAGGAGACTGGGGAAGTATGATTTTTAATACTGACTGATCCCAGGAATAACAAAGGAATAATTGTGTAAAGTTAATCAAGCATTTTTAAAGCATTAGTATGCTGTACATTGTGCTAAACTCTGAAAATACAAAGAGATGGGGTGGGAGTAAGAAGTCCTTGCTCTCAGGATTCCACATTCTAATAGGAAAAGACAATGTGTAAATACTAACTATGTGCAAACAAGAGAGATAGAATCTAAAAGGAAGGTGATCTTTGAGAGAGCTGGGAGGAGGGAGGAAGTAAGTAAAAGGGGAAGGGGAAAAAAGAACACTGAGAAAGATCTCTTACAGAAGGAAGGATTTGAGCACAGTCTAGGAGGATTTAAGAACAATCTTGAAGGAAGTCAGTTAGTCAAGTGGTCAATAAACATATATTCCCTGTGCTCAGGGAGATCATAATCTCAACATATAAACAAGGGAGAAGTGTGCTGGTAAATATTTAACAACTGACTCTCCAGGAGGGGGGTAATGTGTATACATTGTAAGTATAATCATCATTTCTTAAGTATAGACAATCAACAAAACAAATAAATCAAACCTCATATGTAAAGTTTGTTAGTTTCCAAAGGGTTCACATTGAAAATATAAGAAATGGCTCTCAAGACAGTGTGAACTGCCTTCAGCATACTACTGCAACAAACAGGTACAAATAAATACGAGAAAGTTAATTAACAGAGGAAAAGTATTAGAAGTAAGAAAGATGGTGGAGGTTCTCCCATAGAATATAGGATTTTAGCTGAGACTTGAAGGAAGCCAAGAATTGGAGATGATGGGGGGGAGAATTTCAGGTATAGAGTGATGTGATCAGACTTTAGAAAGGTCAGTTTAGTAGCTGAGTGGAGACTTGACTGTGTGGCAAGGAGGCCAGGAATCAAAAATGAGGTGGGAAAGTATTACAGGCATGGAAGATAGCCAATGAAAAAAAGCAGGGAGTGATGAGAAACTCCTTCATTGTCTTATTTGTCAGAGGATAGGAAAACACTTCAAAGAACATCCCTCCCTCAAAACCAAATTCTATGTGATAATTTTAGCTGATTTTAGAAATCTGATGAACTCAATTCACAGTAAGATGGGGCTAATTCACATTAAAATATAAATGACTGATATATTGTGTTAACTCCAGAATATTATTATTTTATTATAAGAAAACAACTTAGTAATCACGAAGCCCCTCTGTGTGTGTGTGTGTGTGTGTATGTGTGGTTTTGGACCCTGAGATGTTATGAAATAAAGCTTTTTAGGCATTATGAGTTAGTTTTGTTCAGAGGGGCATTTTCTTGACCCTTTCCATCATAACGTAGGAAAAGGGAGAAGACTAGTGTAGTTACCTAATCAACTTGATAGGCTTTTAGGTTAGTGAGCCTTTCACTGGAACATCTGATGAGCACCTCCCCATAGTTGGCATAGTTTTAACTACTGCCTTCTTCTTAAGGGAATGCCTCCTGATGGGATCAATGACAATCTCCAAAGTTGATTTAGTTGGCTAGGACTGGGGAAAAACTCTGGAAAAATAGTAGGGAAAGTCTGCATTTGCCCATAGCTTTCTAAAACATTCAATCTGACAGGAGAAGGTCTGGGCAGGGGAAATTTGGGGAACCCTTTCCCAGTTCAAGAAATGGCAATAGCCTGAATGATTAGAATTCCTGCAGAAGTACATGATAAAACTACATGATCTGAAAGGGGAATTCATGGACAACGTTCCTGAATCCTGTACTCCTGCACAAAGGAGGGGTACTTTAATTTTCTTTAGAAGTATGAGCTCAGACTTTAGTTTTCTAGCCAGAGAAGGAAGAGTTCTTGGGTAGTGCTAGCCTAGATCATTGCCTTGAAAGTAGCTAGTGACTCATCCTTCTAGAAGAACTTGTAGGTTCACTTTGTTTTCTATTTGTATTTATGGGTTCTTACTAGTCATCACATCTTTGGTATCTATTTATGTACTCCAGTGAATTATTTGTGTCTATCTTTTCTATGGGGCAAAAAAAGATTTGAGTTATTTGAGAATGTTATGTTGTGGTCCACATTTCGCATCCCTCTCTCTGGGTGTATATGGCTTTCTTCAGTGAACAATTGGAGGTGGTTTGAAGCATATCATTGTTGAAGAGAGCCATGTCCATCAGAATTAATCGTCATATAGTACTGTTGTTGCCGTGTATAATGATCTCCTGGTTCTGCTCATTTCACTCAGCATCAGTTCATGAAGTCTCTCCAGGCCTCTCTGAAATCATCTTGCTGGTCATTTCTTACAGAACAATAATATTCCATAATATTCATATACCATAATTTATTCAGCCATTCTCCAATTGAAGGGCATCTATTCAATTTCCAGTTTCTAGCCACTACAAAAAGGGCTGCCACAAACATTTTTGTACATGTGGGTCCCTTTCCCTCCTTTAAGATCTCTTTGGGATATAAGTTAGGGCCAGTTTAATAGCCACTATGCTATGCTGCCTCTATAATCTTTATATTATGGAATATATTGCTTGTCCACCACAAACCCAAATAGTCTACTCTTATTTCAGCAATCTCCCATCTCTATACTTTACCCAGCATCATCCCAACAGTGTCAAACCAATTGTATCAATGTATTATACCGCTCTCAATGCTCCCAACCACATATTCACCAAATTTGCCTCAAATTACACCCATTATTCTCATTTGCTGTAGATCTCCATCTCAGACTCTCTTCTTTCCCATTTTCTTCACATTATATTGGCCTGTTTTTATTCCCCAAATGTTTAGGAGCCCAAACAACTCATTGTCTAGATTTCTTCCTACCCCTTCCCCTAACACTGGCCTGGAAACCTGAGAATTATTTTCACCTGCCATGAATTGACCTATTCTTCAACACCATTCTTTTGAATGTGTACACATCTCACTTGTCTTTCTTCTTTATCCTCAAACACAGCTGTATGTTTTATTTCCTTTGGCCATCATCAAAGCCTTATAAAACATATTCATTTATTTAAATTTTTATACTGCTCCAGAACCTTATCTTTCATTCTTTCTTGCCTTAGAACAGAGATGTCAAATACAAAAGAAGGTACCCAAGTGAGACCAATTTCTAATGTAATTAAGAAATATTTAGCAAAATAAATAAAAAGACAATAAAATAAATGTTTACATTTTAAAACAAAATCAATCAATCTGAGGTCCACAGGGATCCTTATGTATGGTTTAGTGGCCCCTTTTTCTATATGGGGCTGACACCACTGTCCTAGAATTCCAAAACTGTGAGAACAGAGAAGAAACATATGGTAAGAATACAGACTATATTTTGTTTTGTCTTTGTATCCCTAGCACCTACCAAACTGCCCTGCATGAAGCAGGTGCTTAGCAAATGTTTGTTATATTGTATTGGAATGGCTTACCATTTCACATGCCAGTGCTTTAATGTTTCTAATTAAACCATAAACTACTTAAAGTCAGGAGCTCTGTCTTATTTGTAGAAGAATTTGGGGACTTTAGAGGATCTTAAAGATTATCTAATCCCACATCCCAATTTTTAAAACAAGGAGACAATGAAGTAGTCCTTCATGTCTTTGATCCCATCACCTTCCATCTTCTCCTCCACATTGCCATCTTATCTCCTTTCTTCAACCTCTTTCTAAATACTGATTACTTTGAAATATGCCAAAATCTCTCCTATACTTAAAACAAACCAACAAAAACGTTTCACTAGATTCTATCATCCCCACTAGGTATCATCGGGGGAGGTACTAGAACCAGCTCAGGGGTCAGGAAATTGTTTAATTTCTATTGTGAGCATTTATACCTTGAAAAGCAGTAAGCCCTACAAAATAAGGTTAAATTTATCTTTCTGCTAACTGTCTAGATGGGGAAATGTTAATAATGATTAAGTTTAAAAGTATATACTGTATTTTTAGAGATCCAGGTGTTAAACAGCCCCTTGTTGATTCTGTTTTTCCATTTTCAGCCAAATTCCCAGAAAAAAATCTACATTCAGTCTCCATTTCCTCTTTTCTTTTTCACTCCTCAGTCCTTTGCAATCTGATTTCCAATTTAATTACTAAATTGAAATTACTCTCTCCAAAGTGACCATTGATCTCTCGACAAGTCTGATTCTCTTTCTTAGTCTTCATCCTTTTTGTATCTTCTGCATTTCATACCTCTGACTATCTTTTCTTACTATATACTCTTTCTTTTCTAGGTTCTCATGACATAACTTTTCTGGTTCTTCTCCAACAGTCTGCTCACTCCTTCGCAGTCTCTTTTTGTGATTCTTCCAAATCATGACCCATAACTGTGGACATTCCCTTAAACTCTGTCCTGGGAACTCTTCTTTCTGTTAAACTCTTAGTCACCTCATTATCTTCCACGGATTTATTTATACTCTCTATGTAGAAGACACAAAGATTTATATGAAGGTCCAGTTTCTCCTTTAAACCACATATCACCAATAGCCTAATTGATATTTCAAACTGGCTGTTCAAGAAAGAATTTCTTATCTTTCCCTCATAATCCTAACTCTCTTTCAACTATCTGATTACTGGACATCACCATTATTCTAGCCTCCTAAATGTAGAGGACACTCAATATTTCACTCTTTGTCACTGAATATATTATCAGTGTCCAATTCTTGCTTTTATTTAACTCAATATCTCTTGCATCCAACCCCTTTCTACCACACAGTCACTACTTTGTTCCAGATCCTCATCACCTTTTCACCTGGATTACTGTAATGACCTCCTAATTAGCATCCTTGCCTCAAATCTCTCACTATTCTATTCCATAGTGATTTTCCTAAAATGTAAATCTGAGCCTTCCCTATAAATCTCTGGTATAATTGTTTTTAACCTTTTTGTTTCTTTGTTACCTGGACTCCTTTGGCAATGTGGTGAGATCACCCAGAGTATATCTCAGAATAAGATTTTTTTTTTTTTTTTGCTTTTTGCTGAGGCAATTGGGGTTAAGTGACTTGCCCAGGGTCACACAGCTAGGAAGTGTCTGAGACCAGATTTGAACTCAGGTCCTTCTGACTTCAGGGCTGGTGCTCTAATCACTGCGCCACCTAGCTGCCCCTAGAATAAGATTTTTAAATCCATAAAACAAAATATATAGAATAAAAAGGAAACTAATTATAATGAAATATAGTTATCAAATATTTTTAAAAGCAAGTTCATAGACATCAAGTTAATAATTTTTGCTCTCATGGTTCCCTATTACCTTTTGGGATCAAATACATGCTTCTCTGTCTGGCATAATTTAAAGTCCTCACTATTTGGCCCTTCTAATCTTTCTAGTTTTTGACTATGTTATTCCCCTCCATGCAGTCGTCATATCACCTACTTGCCATTCCTTACACATGACATTTTATCTCACATCTCTATAATTTTGCTTAGGCTGTAATGCTCAGGGAGAAACTGAGGCAGTATTACACAGTGGAAATTAGGTAATGCTTTATTGATGTTAATTGAGAGTTCAGAATCCATAGCTATGGATCAGGACTGGTAGGACTCATGTCTCAAAGCACGCAGTCCAGGCCAGAGACTGACAGCCATGTCAGCCGACTGAATACAAAGTATTCAGCACCTCATTGCTCAGGAACACAAATTTTATAATCTCCATGGCCCAGGGGAAACAAAGAACTCATGGGAACAACTGAGCACATCTGGTGTCCAAGGAAACCATAAATTCAGTTCTGACAGGCAGGAGTAAGAAAACTTGAGACAGAAACTGGGCAAAGAAGACTACAGATAAGGGGGATGTCAAGGCTGACCATCTGGAGGTTTTATGATTCCTTTGGAATGTGAATCCAATTATTTCTGAAGGTCAGGAAGTGGGGATTGCTATTCTGGGACAGAGCAATTAAGGGAAAGGAAGACAGCAACTGAGGGAGACTGAGACAGTAAATGAGGGAAACTGAGACAGGTACAACAAGGCTGTCCTCCATACTTAGAATGTATTTTCCTTCACCTATATCTGTTAGTTTCTTACCTTCAAGACTTAGTTTAAGCGCTGACATCTTCAGTTATTTCCCAATCTTCCCCTTCGCCCTACTACTAATGACTTCTCTAAGGTTACTTTGTTTCCACTCTGTATGTATCTCATGAATATATCTTGTGAATGTATATATATATATATATATATATATACATATTTATATTTACACACACACACATATAACACACACCCACACACACTGCTGTATTCCCTGTTAAGATGAGAGCTTCAGCAATCGACAAAACCATTTGGTACTAACTAAGAAATAAAAGTAGTTGATCAGTGGAATAGGTTAAGTTCACAAAACACAATAGTTAATGACTACAGCAATCCAGTGCTGGACAAATCCAAAGACCTCAGCTTTTGGGATAAGAACTCACCATTTGACAAAAATTGCAGGGAAAACTAAAAAATAGTATGGCAGAAACTATGCATTGACCAACAACTAACACCCTATACCAAGATAAGGTCAAAATAAGTTCATGATTTAGACATAAAGAATGATATTACAAACAAATCAGAGAAACATAGGAGAGTCTACCTCTCAGATCTGTGGAAAAGGAAGGAATTCATGGCCAAAGAAGAACATGAGTACATTATGAAATGCAAAATGAATAATCTTTATTATATTGTTAAAAAGTTTTTGGACAAACAGAACCAATGAAGACAAGATTAGAAGGGAAGCAGAAAATTGGGGGGGGGAATTACATCCAAGGGTTCTGATAAGGGGTTTCTAAAATATATAGAAAATTGCTTCAAATATATAAGAATACAAGCCAAATGATAAATGGTCAAAGGATATGAGCAGACTATTTTCAGAAGAAATTGAAACCTTTTCTAATCATATGAAAAATGCTCTAAATCATTACTGATCAGAGAAATGCAAATTAAGACAACTCTGGGGTACGACTACACACCTCTTGGATTGGCTAAGATGACAGAAAAAGATAATGATAAATGCTGGAGGTGATGTAGGAAAATTGGGACACCAGTACATTGCTGGTGGAGCTGTGAACTGATCCAACCATTCTGAAGGACAATTTGGAACTATGCCCAAAGGGCTATCAAACTGTGCATACTCTTTGATTCAGCAGTGTCTCTACTGGACTTGTACCCCAAAGAGATCTTAAAGGAGGGAAAGGGACCCATATGTGCAAGAATGTTTGTGGCAGCCCTTTTTGTAGTGGCTAGAAACTGGAAACTGAATGGATGCTCATCAATTGGAGAATGGCCGAATAAGTTATGACATATGAATGTTAGGGAATATTATTATTCTATAAGAAATGATCAGCAGGATGATTTCAGAGAAGCCTGGAGAGACTTGTATGAATTGATGCTAAGTGAAATGAGCAGAACCAAGAGATCATTGTATATGGCAATAGCAATATTATGTGATGATCAGTTCTGATAGACATGGCTCTTTTCAACAGAAAGGTGATTCAATAGTTCTAATAAAATTGTTTTGGAGAGAGCTATCTGCACCCAGAAAGAGAATTGTCAGGACTGAGTGTGTCTCACAATATAGTATCTTCACCACTTGGTTGTTGCTTGCTTACATTTTGTTTTCTTTCTCATTTTTTAAATCTGATTTTTCTTGTGTAGCATAATTATGGAAATATGTATAGAAGAATTGCACATGTTTAACATATATTGGATTAATTGCAGTCTAGGGGAGAGGGTAGGGGGGAAAGGAGGGACAAAAAATTTGAAATAAGGTTTGGCAAGGGTGAATGTTGAAAACTATTGTATATATTTTGAAAATAAAAAGCTATTATTTAAAAATAATTTTTTTTAAATGAAAGCTTCTCAGAAATTTATTGGGGGCGGAGCCAAGATGGAGGAGTGCAGACAAGACTATCTATGACTTCTTCTGATCTTCTCTCAAACCAACAGCAGATTAAGCCCCTGAATTGGTTCTAGAGTGAAGGCTCTTGGAGTACAACACATTTCCAGCAAAAGTTACCTTGGAAGATTTTGGAGCAGGTCTGTTTCAAATGGGGAGAGGGAATGGGCTATTTGCCATGCTCAAGCAGCAGCATGCAGCCAGGACAGGAGACTGGGGCTGTGAAGGAGTGTGATGGATTCTAAGTACCTGGAAAGTCCCTGGGAGACACTTGGGCCACTTTGCTCTGCTTGCGGGCAGGTGTTTTGGCAGATCTGCCTTTAGTAGAAGGCAGATTGTAACCCACTGCAGGCACCAGTCCTAGCCCGGAAAGCCCAGCACCAGAAGTCAATCAGCCAAACTGCCCCAGGGCAAATTGAAGCAGCTTCCAACCCTCTGTTTGAAACAGACCTCAAGCTCTAAAAAATGAGTAAGAAACAGAAACGAACTCTCACCATCGACAGCTTTTATGGAGAGAAGGGCAGACCTCAGATGCTGAGATTCCTAAAAGGTGGACATGAGCTGGTCCCCATTTCACAAGGCATTCCTGGAAGATTGCATAAAGAATCTCAAAAGAGAGTTAGAAGTAAAATGGGGAAATGAATTGAGATCATTGCAAGAAGGATATAATGCCCTACAAAAGAGATATGAAAAAGACACCAATTCACTGAAAAACAAAAATGGTGAAATGGAAAAAGACACCAACTCACTGAAAAACAAAATTGGTGAAATGGAAAAAGACAACAATTCACTGAAAAACAAAATTGGTAAAATGGAAAAAGACTGCAATGAACCAAAAAATTCAATTGGCCAGTTACAAAAGGAGCTAAAAAAGGTAACTAAGAAAATAATACTTTAAAAATTAGAATTGAACAAATGGAAGTGAATGACTCAATAAGACTTCAAGAATCAGTCAAACAAAAACAAAAAAAAAATGAAAAAATAGAAGAAAATAGAAGAAAATATGAAATATCTCTTGGGAAAAACAACTGACTTGGAAAACAGATCTAGGAGAGCCAATCTAAGGATTATTGGACTCCCTGAAAGCCATGATGAAAAAAAGAACCTAGATGCTATCTTCCAGGAAATCATGAAAGAAAACTGCCCTGATGTTTTAAAATCAGAAGGCAAAATCACCGTTGAAAGAATTCACCGATCACCTCCTGAAAGAGACCCCAAAATTAAAACCCCAAGGAATATTGTGGCTAAATTTCAGGACTATCACACCAACGAAAAGATATTGCAAGCAGCTAGAAAGAAACAATTCAAATACCAAGGAACTGTAATTAGAATCACACAAGATCTGTCAGCTTCCACATTAAAGGATCGAAGGGCCTGGAATCAGATATTCTGAAAGGCAAAGGAATTTGGATTACAGCCAAGAATAAATTATCTAGCTAGAATGACCATTATCTTCCAGGGAAGAGGATGGTCATTCAAAGATATAGGAGAATTTCACCTATTTCTAATGAAAAGACCAGATCTGAACAAAAAAAATTGACCTCCAAACACAGAACTCAAGAGAAGCATAAAAAGGTAAAAAGGAAAGAACTCTTGAGAACTATATTTCTCCTATGGGTATACTTAAAGAATGGGAGTATAATTATATTTTACTTTGATAAAATGAAAAAGAAACTAGAGGTGGAAGGCCTATCAAACTGGAAAAAGAGGGGAAAGGAGATTAAAAATAAGGAGATAAAAATAAGGTAAAATCTCATGAAGAGGCAAAGAAAATCTAATATAATTGAGGAAAAGAAGGAAGGGTGATGAGTATTGTATGAATCTTACTCTCATCAGATTGGGCTCTAAAAGAGTATATCAGACACATTTGGTTTCACAGAAAAACTTGTCCATCCTTATAGGGAAGTAGGAGGGAAAGGAGGAAAAGAAAGGGATAGACTAATAGAAGGGAAAATAGGAGAATTAGGGGAAAGGTGTAAAAAAGGAGAGACTCCAAAGGGGGGAGGACTGTTTGCGAAAAGAGGTCATCAAAAGCAAAATACTGAGGAGGGGGGAAGGGAGAAAGGGGAAAGAAAAGGGAAAAACATAACTTGGGTAAATAAGATGGCAGGAAATACAGAATTAGTTATTTTAACTGTGAATGTGAATGGGATGAACTCTTCCATAAAACTGAAGCGAATAGCAGACTGGATTAAAAGCCAGAATCCTACAATATGTTGTTTACAAGAAACACATCTAAAACATAAGAGATTCATACAGAGTGAAGGTAAAGGGCTGAAGCAGAATCTATTATGCTTCAGGTAACAAAAAAAAGCAGGGGTAGCAATCCTTATCTCAGATCAAGTAAAAGCAAAGATGGATCTAATTAAAAGAGATAAGGAAGGAAACTATATTTTACTAAAGGGTACCATAGATAATGAAGCAGTATCAATACTAAACATATATGCACCAAGTGGTATAGCATCCAAATTCCTAGAGGAAAAATTAAGAGAGATGCAAGAAAAAATAGACAGCAAAACTATACTAGTGGGGGATCTCAAATTTGCTCTCTCAGAATTAGATATATATAACCACAAAATAAATAAGAAAGAAGTTAGGGACGTAAACAAAATATTAGAAAAGTTAGGTATGATAGATCTTTGGAGAAAGTTGAATGGAGACAGTAGGGAGTTTACTTTTTTCTCAGCAGTCCATGGAACCTATACAAAAATTGACCATGTGTTAGGGCATAAAAACCTCAAAATCAAATGCAGAAAGACAGAAATAGTAAATGCATCCTTTTCAGATCATGATGCAAGAAAAATCACATGTAATATAAGGCCAGGAGAAAATAAACCAAAACTTAATTGGAAATTAAATAATCTAATTTTAAAGAATGAATGGGTGAAAGAGCAAATCATAGACACAATCAATAATTTCATTCAGGAGAATGACAGTAATGAGACAACATACCAAAATCTGTGGGATACGGCCAAAGCGGTTATAAGGGCTAATTTTATATCTCTAGATGCTTCCTTGCATAAAATAGAGAAAGAGAAGATCGATGAATTGGGCTTACAATTTAAAAAACTAGAAAAAGATCAAATTAAAAACCCTCAATTAAATATCAAATTGGAAATTTTTAAAATAAGAAAACTATTGAATTAATAAATAAAACTAACAGTTGGTTTTATGAAAAAACCAACAAAATAGATAAGCCTCTAGTTAATTTGATTAGAAAAAGGTAAGAGGAAAATCAAATTGTTAGTCTCAAAAATGATAAGGGAGAACTTTCCTCCAATGAAGAGGAAATTAGAGCAATAATTAGGAGTTACTTTGCCGAACTTTATGCCAATAAGTTTGATAATCTAAATGAAATGGAGGAATATCTACAAAAATATAGATTGCCCAGGTTAACAGAAGAGGATATAAATTATTTAAATAGCCCCATATTAGAAAAAGAAATAGAAGAAGCTATTAACCAACTCCCTAAGAAAAAATCTCCAGGGCCAGATGGATTTACATGTGAATTCCACCAAACATTCAAAGAACAATTAATTCCAATACTATATAAACTATTTGAAAAAATAGGGAAAGAAGGTGTACTACCAAATTCCTTCTATGATACCAATATGGTGCTGATAGCTAAACCAGGTAGGGTGAAAACAGAGAAAGAAAACTATAGACCAATTTCCCTAATGAATATTGATGCAAAAATTTTAAATAAGATATTAGCAATGAGATTACAAAAAGTCATCTCCAGGATAATAAACTATGACCAAGTAGGTTTTATACCAGGAATGCAGGGCTGGTTCAATATTAGGAAAATTATTAGCATAATCAATTTTATTAATAACCAAACTAACAAAAATCATATGATTATCTCAATAAATGCAGAAAAAGCATTTGATAAAATCCAATACCCATTCCTGTTAAAAACACTAGAGAGTATAGGAATAGGGGCAGCTAGGTGGCTCAATGGATAGAGCACCAGCCCTGAAGTCAGGAGGACCTGAGTTCAAATCTGGTCTCAGACACTTAACATTCCCTAGCTGTGTGACCCTGGGCAAGTCACTTAACCCCAACTGCCTCAGCAAAAAAGCAAAAAAAAAAAAAATAGAGAGAGAGAGTATAGGAATAAATGGTCTTTTCCTTAAAATGATCAGTAGCATCTACTTAAAACAATCAGCAAGCATCATATGTAATGGGGACAAACTAGACCCATTCCCAATAAGATCAGGAGTGAAACAAGGCTGCCCACTGTCACCATTACTATTTAATATTGTATTAGAAGTGTTAGCTTTGGCAATAAGAAAAGAAAAGGAGATTAAAGGAATTAGAGTAGGTAATGAGGAAACCAAATTATCATTCCTTGCAGATGATATGATAGTATATTTAGAGAACCCTAGAGACTCAACTAAAACCTTCTAGAAACAATTCACAATTTTAGCAAAGTTGCAGGATACAAAATAAATCTACATAAATCAGCAACATTTTTATATATTACCAACAAAATTCAGCAGCAAGAGATACAAAAAGAAATTCCATGCAAAATAACTGTTGATAGTATAAAATATTTGGGAATCTATCTGCCAAGGAAAAGTCAGGAACTATATGAACTAAACTAAAAAACACTTTCCACACAAAGTCAGACCTAATCAATTGGAAAAACATCAAGTGCTCATGGGTAGGCCGAGCAAATATAATAAAAATGGTAATACTATCCAAACTAATTTACTTAGTGCCATACCAATCAAACTCCTAAGAAATTATTTTACAGATCTAGAAAAAAATAGTAGCAAAGTTCATCTGGAAGAAAAAAAGGTCAAGAATTTCAAGGGAATTAATGAAAAAAAAAAGGCTGATGAAGGTGGCCTTGCTGTACCAGATCTAAAACTATATTATAAAGCAGCAGTCATCAAAATCATTTGGTGCTAGCTAAGAAATAGAGCAGTTGATCAGTGGAATAGGATAGGATCGCAAGACAAATTAGGCAATAACTATAGCAGTCTAGTGTTTGATAAACCCAAAGACCCCAGCTCTTGGGATAAATACTATTCGACAAAAACTGCTGGGAAAATTGGAAACTAGTGTGGAAGAAATTAGGGCTTGACCCACACCTAACACCACATACCCAGATAAGATCTAAATAGGTTCCTGATTTAAATATAAAGAGTGATGTTATAAGCAAATTTGAGAAACATAGGATAGTTTACCTCTCAGACCTGTGGAGAATGAATTAATTTATGTCCAAAGAAGAACTGGAACTCTTAATTGAACACCAGATAGATAATTTTGACTATATTAAGTTTAAAAGTTTTTATACAAACAAAACTAATGTAGACAAGATTAGGAGGGAAGCAATAAATTGGGAAATCATCTTTACATTTAAGGGTTCTGATAAAGGTCTCATTTCTAAAATATATAGAGAATTGTCTCATATTTATAAGAATTCAAGCCACTCTCCAATCGATAAATGGTCAAAGGATATGAACAGACAATTTTCAGATGATGAAATTAAAACCATTTCTAGTCATATGAAAAGGTGTTCCAAATCACTATTGATCAGAGAAATGCAAATTAAGGCAACTCTGAGATACCACTACACACCTGTCAAATTGGATAAAATGACAGGAAAAGATAATGATAAATGTTGGAAGGGATGTGGGAAAATTGGGACACTGATACATTGTTGGTGGAACTGTGAACAGGGATCCAACCATTCTGGAGAGCAATTTGGAACTATGCTCAAAAAGTTATCAAACTGTGCATACCCTTTGACCCAGCAGTGTTTCTATTGGGTTTATATCCCAAAGAGATCTTAAAGGAAGGAAAGGGACCCACATGTGCAAGAATGTTTGTGGCAGCCCTTTTTGTAGTGGCTAGAAACTGGAAACTGAATGGATGCCCATCAGTTGGAGAATGGCTGAATAAATTATGGCATATGAATGTTATGGAATATTATTGTTTTGTAAGAAACGAGCAGCAGGATGATTTCAGAAAGGCCTGGAGAGACTTGCATGAACTGATGCTGAGTGAAATGAGCAATACCAGGAGATCATTATACACGGCAACAACAAGACTATATGATGATGAATTCTGATGGACATGGCTCTCTTCAACAATGAAATGTTTCAAACCAGTTCCAGTTGTTCAATGAAGAAAGCCATATACACCCAGAGAGAGGGATATGAAATGTGGACCACAACATAACATTTTCATGTTCTCTATTGATGTTTGCTTGCATTATGTTTCCCTTCTCAGATTTTTTTTCTTGTAGAACCGATTTTTTTTGCACAGCAAGATATCTGTCAAAATATGTATACACATATTTGATTTGTCAAGTATTTTAACATAATTAACATGTAGTATACTTCCTGCCATCTAGGGGAGGGGTGGGGGCTGGGGGGAAAATTTGTAATGGAAAGCTTTGTAAGGGTCAATGTTGAAGCATTTCCCATACATATGTTTTTCAAATGAAAAGCTTTAATAAAAAAAAATTTTTAAATAAAATGAAAGTTTCTTGAGGGCAGAGACATTTTTACTTTTGTATTTTCTTTGTATCATCAGTAACTTATCAAAATTCCAAGTAGATATTTTGTTGTTTAGTTGATTTTAGTCATGTGCAACTTTCCTGGACCCCTTTTGGAATTTTCTTGACAAAGGTATTGGAGTAATTTGCCATTTCTTTCTCCAGTTCATTTTACAGATGAGGAAACCAAGGCAAACAGGGTTAAGTAACTTGCCCAGGGTCACACAGCTAGTAAGTGCCTGAGGCCAAATCTGAACTCAGGAAGGTGAATCTTCCTGATTCCAGACCCAGTACTTCATCCATTATCTCAACTAGCTGCTGAAGTAGTTGTCTACCACTTAACTAAATATTTATTGATTTATTAAATTACTTACTCCTATTCCTCAAGTGATATATGGTCAAAAGATATAAGCAGGCAGTTTTTAAAAGAAGAAATCAAAAATACCTATGGTCATAAGAAAAAATGCTCTAAATCAGTAATAATTAGAAAAATGCAAATTAAAACAATTCTCAGATACTATGTCATATTTATTAGAAATGATAAATATTAGAGGGGATAATAGAAAATCGATACATCAATAAACTGTGGGTAGAGTTGTGAACTGGTCCAACTGTCCTGGAGAGCAATTTGGAACAATGCCCAAAGAGCCATAAAACTGTGTTCCGCTTTGATCCAGCAATACCACTACTAGACCTATCCCCCAAAATGATCAAAGAAAAAGGAAAAAAAGACCTTTATGTACAAAAAATAATTATAGCATCTCTTTTTGTTGTGGCAAAGATTTAGAAATTCAGGGGACATTCATCAATTGAGGAATAATGAACAAATTGTGACATATGATTGTGATGGAGTACTACTGTGCTATAATAATGAGGGGGATGGTTTCAGAAAAAAACATGGGAAGACCTAAATGAACCAAAGCAAAGGGAAGTGAACAGAACCAGGAGAATATTCTCCTACACAGTAATAGCAATATGGTTATGATGATCAACTGTGAAAGACTTATTGCTCCAATCAAGGCAATGAACCAAGAAAATTCCAAAAGAACCATGATGAAAAAATGCTGTCCCTAAAGAAAGAACTGACAAAGTCTAAATGCAAATTGAAGCATTCTTTTTTTAAAAAAAAACTTCTTTTTTTGTTTTTTAATATTTTCTTTTGCAATATGGCTAATAAGGAAATATGTTTTGCATGATTTCATATATATATAATTGATATCATATTATTTGCTTTCTCATCGGGAAGCAGAGAGGAAGGACTGAGGGAGAAAATTTAAACTCATAAAAAAATTTAAGAACATTAAAAAATAAATAGATAATAAATTACTTTAAAATTTTAATTACTTACTTAAGGTTATCCAAAGAGCAAATGGCAAATCTGGAACTTGAGCCCTAGGCCTTCTGATTCCAAGTAAATTATGGTTTATCTCAGTTCACATAATAGATATCTGATAAATGATTATTGATAAGCTAATTGATATATGGCTCAAGATTGAATATCAACATGTTTGAATGGTGCCTAGAACTTCAGTTGCTAATAAATTTTGGTGACTATAATGTAGACAAGACCTTCTGTGGTAGAGGCAGAAATGTCCTCCAGAGGTTCGTGGTGCCGTGACAAACTGAGCAATAGGTAGATTCTAGAGAAAGTTGTGTTTCAGATACTATATTTAAACTAAACTTTATTCATTTAAAGTCTATTAATTTGAGATTTGTAAAAGTTCAGATATAATATTCATAATTCATATTTATTGAAAATGAATCTGTTACAAGGCCTCATTTATGAATTTTAATTTTTCATTAACTCTTCTTATTCTATTTATTAGTAGCCTTCATGAAGTAATAACAGCATCCAAAAATAATAAAATGATGTTTTTTTTAAAATAGGCAATTTTATGTTCTCAATTATTTGGACTTGTTTCTTCTCCAAATTCTCTCCTCCCCTCCCCCTCTGCTTCTTTGGCACATATACCTTTATTCCAAATAAATGAAGTTTCATTTAGTAACTCCCTACTCTCTGGCCAGCTCCTCCTTGCCAACTGTCTGGCTTGTCTGGAGAAGCTTTGGCTCTGGTCCCAGCTATTTTGATTGATGACTATTTCCCATATCATTATTTCAGGAAAGCCACTATGTTTCACTACATTCCCTATTCTCATGAATCCTGATGAAATCAACTCTGTAATTATTCCTAGATTGGGTGTATCAATCTATTCCCTCATGGCCACACTTGCTTTTATTGTAGCTTTCTGGACCAGAGTCCCTCTCTGGCCATTTGTGTTGTTTACACCATTACAATGAATGCAACCTCCTTAAAGGAGGATTGCCTTTGCCTTTGTATCCATATTTCCAGAGCTGGCCTGTAATAAGCACTTAATAAATTCTTTTTTGTTAATTATTTTTTTAAATAGTTTAGATCATCAGTGATTCCTAATCATATTTTGTGAAAGCTTGGAGTTATTTCAAGGAGAACTGCAAAACTTAAATTAATTTTAAATTGCTTTGATTTTTGTTTGTTGTTATTTTGTCTTTTCAACTGTATCTAACTTTTCCTGACCCCATTTGGGGTTTTCTTGGTGAAAATACTAAAGTGGTTTGCCATTTTTAAAAATCCCAAATATTAGAAAGTTCAGGAGGATCACTGAAAAGTTAAATAATCAATGGAGATATTGAGAGTCAGCAGAGTACATTGGGCAGTTTACTGGATAAAGTCAGAAGTCTTGAGTTCAAATTCTGCCCCTCCTACTTATTACCTGTGTGACTTTGTCTTGTCATTCAGCCTGTTCATGTCCCAGTCCCTCATCTTTAAAAATGAGGAGATTGGACTAATTAGCCTCTAAAGCTCCTTCTACTTTTAAAGCAATCCTGTGATTCTATCATAAATGTAATTCCTTTTTTGTCTATGTTTTCCAGGATGTTCTTCCTCTTTCTGGTCCCTAACTATTAGTGTTCTCTAAGTTTTAGATTTCAATTCATTTCTATACTAATGCCCTCAGAAAGGTTATCCACCAACAAGCATTTGTTAAATGCCCTTTGTAAGCTACTGTATGATTTATGTTGTTAAATTCTAAGATCTGTATTTCTATTCCCAGTGTTCTCCCAATTGCCACTTCTATATTTTCACTCACTTGTAGTTTATCTCCACTTAACTATTCTAGTGAGGCTCAGGAAAGTTGTGATTTGTCCAGGTTTACAAAAGCAAGTACTTTAAACATAAAGAGTGACATTATTTAAAAATTACAGGAGCAAGGAAAAATTTTCAGATCAATGGATAGGGGAATAATTTATGACCAAACAAGGAATAGAGATTTATTTATTGGTGAAGCAATTGGGGTTAAGTGATTTTACTCAGGGTCACACAGCTATGAAGTGAGGTCAGATTTGAAATCAGGTTCTCCTGACTCCAGGGTCAGTGTTTTATCCACTGTACCATCTAGATGCCTCAAGATTAAAATTAAATAAGGAATTTTGATAGCATAAAATAAAAAGTTTTTTTAATGAAAATGATTCAGCTAAAATTCGAAGGAAAACAGGTAACTGGAGGGAAATCTAGTAAGAAAAAAATCTAGTAAGTTTCTCAGGTAAAAAAATTATTTGCAAGATATAGAAGAAATTGATTCAAATTTTTCTTAAGAATATGAATTCTCCAACAAATAAATGGCAAAAGAATATGCATAGGCAGTTTAAAAATGATGAGATCCAAACTATCAACAATCACATGAAAATGCTCCAAATCACTAATAATTAAAGAAATGCAAATTATAAAAACTCTGAAGTTTTTATCACATCTATCAGATTGGTAACAACAATAAAAAAAAAGAAATGACAAATATTCCAGGAACTGTGGGAATAAGGAACATTAATATATTACTATAAAATTATGAATTGGTCCAGCCACTCTGGAAAATAATTTATGTCCAAAACAGTTATATGCCCTTTGATCTAGTGATATTACTACTGGGCCTATATCACAAAGAAATCAAAGAAAGAGGACAAAAACCCAGAGGTAAACAGATATGTAGAGTGGCTCTTTTTATAGTGGCAAAAAACTGGAAATCAATGGAGTCTTTATCAATTGGTGAAGGATTGAACAAATTATGGCATATGAATGTAACTGAATATTAATGAACTATAAGAAGTGAGGAAAGAAATGGTTTCAGGGAAACCTAGACAGTCTTGTATAAATGGATGCAGTGGAGTGAGCAGAACAAAGAGACTAATTTATATAGTAACAACAATACTAAAAAGACAACTAACTTGGAAAGACTTATGAAAAATTAAATTAAAAAATAAGAGATATAAAATGTATTTGCTTCCAGAAAATGAGTCTTCAAATGGTCACAGCTTCTGTTTTGCTTGACTATAAATATTCATTACAAGTATTTTAATTTCTCCTCAATGGGTAGGGGGCATAAAAGAAAAAAATATTAATTGAAAAAATATATTTAAAAATAAAGAAAGGATAGATCAGTTTGGTTTATATCAAAAGGAATTATAGAAAGATTATAAGTTGTATATATACCAGTGTCATGAATGTTTAATTTTTGTCTGAAATCAATACCATGAAACTGACAAGATAGTGATCTTCAAGATATACTTGATAAACCAAATTACTCATATTACAAAATATACTAATAGTATCCCAAAGAAAGCAATTGCCTTTCCAGTAGGATAAAAAATAAAAACAAAAACAATTAATTTTTTTTAAAATGTAAAATCCTTTAAGGCACAAAATGTTTTACCTCTGCTTTTTGTATCTTCAGCACCTGGGATAGTACCCTACACATACTGGATATTTAATGTTAGTCAAATTCAATCTGTCATTTGTAATTTGGGGACACATACATTTTCTTATATAGTAAGAACAATTGTTGCTGAATTCTGTTTCATGATGTAATTTTAGTTCAATGTAAACCACATTGGCTCAAGAGAAAGAAGATTTGGGTTCAAGTTCTGTCTCTGACTATATGATACTTTTAATTGTTTAATTACCATATTTTGAATAATACCATACCAGAAATGATTGCTTATAAACCATGAACTTTTTGCTATGAACTTCTTTTTAATAAGAAAATTTAGTAAGAAAGTTTAGTAAGAAAGTTCCATAGAGATCAGAACTGAAACTAGAATTTAGTCCAGAATGATCTGTCATTTACCCAAACTTCCCACTGCTTCTCCTACCTTTCATTATAGAGTGAAAGGACTTTTCCCACACTCACACTGTGTAATCATTAAAGTGATTTAGAAGATTCCAAATATTGCCAAATTCAAGATTTGAAATTTTTGAAATGTCCTGATCACAGGAAAGAGTAGTTTGAAATTCCAGAAAAATATAACAAAATTCATATGAAATGTCAACTATGGAAAAACCATGAAATGAAGACTACTTTCTAACAGAGAAGGAAAAATATCTGTTCTTTAATTGATCACTGTGAGTACAAAGCATATATTGGTAAATTGGTCCTGTAACTCTTCAAATTTCATAGTAAACCTTAAAAATAAATAAATAAAGGACCAGGATGAAATTTGATCATTTGTAAGCAAACTATACAGGGCATCTAGGTGGTGCTGTGGATAGAGTGCTGGGTCTAGAGTCAGAGAGACCTGAGTTCAAATCCAGCCTCAGACACTTACTATCACGGTGATCCTGAGCAAGTCACTTGTCTCTGTTTGCTTCAGTTTCCTCAACTGTAAAATAAGCTGGAAAAGTAAATGGCAACTCCAATAAATCTATTAGAAAACCCCAAGTGGGGTCACAAAGAATTGAATACAACTCAATAACAGCAACAACAATGACCCATATGTAGTGTGAATATAACTTTAAAAATGGTAAGATATTTAATTGTATCCTATATGCACTGGTTTTACTTCTTTACCAAGGAATAATGCTTGGATATTGAGATATAAAACAGCACTCTTTCTGGAAACTCACGTACCTGTGAATGAGCTTACCGTAAGGATTATGTCAAAGGAACAGGATGTGTGACATGCTGCTATCATATAGCTTTTCAATTATAAGGTTGTATAAAATTTAGATTTCTAAATATTACATACCAAGGGAACACATCCTTGATAAAAAGTCAAAACATCTGAAACCTGAGATATCATTTTAAATCAAAAAACCTCTTAGATGATAGACTATTGCTCTAGTTACAAATCTGGAAATTAGAGAGATATTTAACCTCCTTCAGATATCAGTTTCCTCATCTATGCAATGGAGATAGCCATGCCTGGAATACCTACTAAATAAGATTTTTTTGTGAGATTTAAATGAAATTATACATATCAGAATGCTTTGTAAAACTATAAAGTGCTATTTAAATGTTTTATTAGCATTTTTAGCATAGCTTTTATTATTTCACAATTAATAAATTAAGTCATGGAAGGAGACAAAAGTTTGGACCCTTTTTCCTCTATAATTATATTCCTTTTATTTGGTCAAGCTTTCATGAAGTCTTTTCTGATTCAGGGCTAGTATTTCTCTCCCCAAATGGCCTTATTTTTATTTTTCATATGGACCTACTATATAAGTATGTACATGTTGTCTCTTCCTATAGAATGTAAGTTCCTTGAGGTCACTCTTTCATTTATATTGTGGTATCATGACTAGCCACCATAGTTCCTGGCCTTAGGCATTAGGTTAATGAGAGCTGGGGAGCCAGTACAAAATATCAAATCAGCCTACAGTTTAGAAAAAGGTCCATAGCCCTACTATGTTGAATATTGTTTTTAACTTTCTCAGTAGTGTTATTATTCATGAGCTGTTTTTGACAATCATTGTAAAAAAATAGTGAATTTCAAAGAAAACATACAAAATTCTTCCAGTTGTTCACCAATAGATTCTAATCAATTATTCACATAGTAAGAGCAGAATACAATCATATTTTAATGTAATTTGTGACTATATTATACATATATTATATATGTATATTTTTCAGTGAATACATAATTCTAAATAATGACTTGAGAACTTGTCTTATGAACCAAAGCATTTCTGAATACTTTTACTCTCTTTTGTAATTTGACAATATAACCATGCTGACTCATTTTAAGTAAAAACAGCTGCAACTTTCCTAAATAGATTGTTTAAAATTTTAGCTTTTATGAATAAAGTTTCATTTTGGGAATTTAGGATGTATAATTTTATTATATATATGTATATACATTAAAATTCTTAATTATTCTTTCATTAAAAACATTAAATGACCTACCTACATATTTTATCAAAAAATAGTTTATTTTAAATACTTCTATCTGAATTCTTCTTTAGTTTCCAAATAATTAATACCTTATTTCAAAATTATAAAATTTAACATTCTAGTAGGAGAAAAGTTTCATTTTGTAACTTGTTAAATGTTACATTTATAGCAGTTGCAATTTTTGAAAAATTGCAGTTGGCAGAGTTATATTTTGCTGGTATTTATTGCAATATGAATTATAATAATGACATGTTAGATGGAATTTGATTTGTTTTTTAATATGTTCTTCACTTTTATATTTTTATACTCTTTAAAAATAACTTGTAATTATTTTACTATTTCATGTTTTATCATATGCCAGGAAGGTTATATTTGTAATTTTTTTGTATATCAGTATAAATCCAATGTAAGATTTTTAGTCTGTCAGTAAAGTTCCTCTCCTCTTTGTTCTCCTCTTTCTTCCTCTTCTCTTTTCCCCACTATTTCTAGACTCCCAGCAAGTTTTTCCCCTAGTTGGTCATGAACTGGGTCTTAGTAGCCTGCATGGCTCACGGAAGAGGCTCAATAAATATTCATTGATTGATTATTGTTAATACACAAAGCCTATTTCAGAAGTTTGCCCAATTAATCTATCTAGTCCTTCCTTTAAATAAATGAAGGTACTGCCAAGCTTATGATCTGGATTGGGATTGTATTAACTGGCATTTACAGATATCAAAAGACAGGCAACAGCCTACAGACACGTGTGAGTTTACTCTCAGTTCCTGACTGCCAGTGCCCTTTCTGATCCTGTTTCCATGGAAATTGGCATTAGATTGGGGGAGGGGGGGAAGGGAAAAAAAAGAAAAGTTGAGGGATTTTTTTTCCTTTAGAATTAAAAAAAAAACAAAACAAAACAACAACAACAAAAAAAACTTGAAACCCTTAACCTGTTTTGCACCCATCTAAGGCTGGTTTCCCTGGCAACAGAATCAGAGATATCCCCACCCATTAGCTGGGATAAGGAACTCTTATTTGCTGATCTTACTAGACAGCTGGTTGAGATGAAAGCCAGCCAGGCCCAAAGCTCCTGATAACAGCAGAAGAAGGTGAAAAGGGACAGTATTAAACAGGAATTTTAAGCATCCTGAAACTTTGAAAGAAGGTTCACCTTTATTTAAGATCAAGCTAACTGATTGTTCAAGAGGACTTGCTGTACAGGAAATGATTGCTGGCACAGGACTTAATACATGCCATCCATATTGAATAATCTCACAGCTACCACTTGCACCTAAATCTAAGTATGGTTTAGTGTTCTTCCTGAAGTCTTTTCTTGTAAAGCAGGATTCTTAACCTTTTTTGTACCATGGACCTATTTGGCAGAGTCTGATGAAGCCTGTGAACCCTTCTCAGAATAATATTTTTGGATGCATAAAATAAAATATATAGGTTTACAAAAAAAGACTAAGGTTAGTGAAAAATTAAGATGTAATTTTTTCCCATCCAAAATCATGGATCCCTCTTGTTGGGGAGAAGGGATTGTATGTACCCCAGGTCAAGAACTCGTTATAAAGTCATATTCAGGTTTCCTCTGAATTTTATACAAAGATATGTTAGTTGATCCTTATCCATAAATCAAAATTTTATTACCAAGGTGTTTTTTAAAGTATTGCCATTATGCAGCATACATTTAATATATATTTTTTAAAAAGCAATGGTTAGAATTCTAGGGGATTAATGTGGGTCTTACCTGTCACTTCATCAGAAACTGGAACTTAGTGTATTCTTCAAATGATGATAATCAGCAACTCACCTGCACCTTGGTCTTGGAATATGACCTGAGGCTTCACAGTCAACAAATTGGCAAAATTGATCATTATGGCATATGAATGTGATGGAGTACTATTATTCTATCAAAAATGATGAAGGAGATAGTTTCAGAGAAATCAGGGAAGAATTGTATCAACTGACACAGAGTGAAGTGAGTAGAACCAGGAGACCAATTTATACAATAACAATATTGTACAATCAATTCTGAAAGATATCTGATCAACAAAATGGCTAACCACAATTTCAAAAGACTCATCCAGCTAAGAGAGGTAATGAACTCAGAGTGCAAACTGAGGCATATTTATATATTTTACATGGTCAATGTGGGAATTTATTAAAATTTAAAAAGACTTTGTAAACTTTAGCCGATGATGATGATAGTGATATTTCACATGGAACATCTTCTTGTATAAAGGTGAGATACTCACTATACAGATCGAGGCAAATATATAGGCATATTATGTGTATATATTTCAGACATGGCCGACATAAGAATTTATTTAGATTGCCCATACATGTTTATCACTGGAATTTTGCTTTTCATGCTTTCTTAATGGGAGTAAGGAATAAAGTTAAAGAGGAGGAAAGTGGATTTTAATTTAATTTTAAAATATTTCAAAAGTCATATGACTCCCTGAAAATCATGATAAATTTTTAAAGAAGTTATAGGGGAAGAAGAGAATGACTATTAAACCAAACTATTAAGGATGGATAGCACTTTGCATTCTAAACGTGAAGCTATGTATTAGCACTATTACAATTCCAGAGTGCTATGCAATGGATTCAGTAGGATGAGCAAGTAAATTGAAAAGCAAACTAATGTCTCTTCAGGCACTGGAACCCAGAGAGGAAATTTGCTCCCAGGTGGAAAACGTGATGCAATCAACCAATGAATTTCTCACTCGAAGAACAAGAGCTTTGTCTTTCTTAGAATTGTCTTTTTGCAGGGGGCAAGATATGGGTCACTTCATAGAACAGCAGAAAGAAAACCAGAAGGGCAAAGACCTGAATAGATGAACTTCTCTTTGATGCTGATGGTTCAGATTAGAGAAAAGGAAACAGTTTCTTTCTGTTTTTTATTTTTCCCATATAAAATACTTTCATGAAATCTGCCAGAATCACCTGGTTTTTTAAAAAAAGAAGAAAATGAAAGAAAAGAAAAAGAAGAAAACCATTGATCAAAATGCTAACATTGGGTAGGAAAAATGTATCTCATTTCATGAAATGATACATCAGGAGAAACACCTGCAGAAATTAAATTGGCTTTGCATTCCTTTATTTCAAGGAAGAAGTAAATGAGAAAGTAGAATATTGAGGAGTGAGGGATGGAGTGGGGAAGATATACTCTGTTGATTCATATTGTCCCAATTCTGCTGCTAAAGCCACAGTGGGAGGGTCATACTTGGAAAGGAGAAAAAAAGAAAGGATGAGAAAAATCCTGTAGCTCTTTTTCAAACTTCTCATTTTCCTTCCAATTTCCCTCCTTCCCCAGCCCACAATTAACCTGATCTACCAATTCCTAATTCAGAAATAGTTCTCAAAACCTTTGAGTGGCAACTGAAATAGTAACTGGATTAGGTGGATGACAAAGTTTATCTATTTCTTCTACTCAAAACTAGGATGAAGAAATGTATTAGCAAGAAGAGTAAAGTGGCCCAACTCATAGCTGGGACAGTGGCTACTAGAATAAAATGGACTTTCAAAAAGGGCAAGTGGACATTTATAGAGAGCTTTAAAGTTTGAAATAGTCTTTAAATGTATTTTACCCAATGTTCTCAGTTTTGGGAGTGAGGTCCTATCAATATTGTTATCTCCATTTTATAGAATAAAGGAACTTAGTTACATAAAACTTCAATGGCTTTCACATACTCACAGAATTTGCACCCAGGTCTTAGGAGTCCATTGCCAAGTCCAGGCCTCTTTAGGATAATGTTTCTATGAAATGAAAATGAAAGTTCCTTTCTCTCCTTCCCTTTCCTTCTTTCCTTCCTTCCTTCCTTCATTCATTTTTTTTATGATAGGCTTTTTTTATCTTACCCAGAATGGAAGTACTCTCAGGTCACTTTCACTACTGACCATCATCAAAGCTTCTACCTGCTCCATTTCTGACCTGGACCAGATTGCCATACCCTCTCCTTTTGCAGCTTGGTGACCACCTGCTCCTAAGCATGCATCATCTTAGTGCCAGATTTACTGAGGGCACTTATGGACTTTAGCCTCAGGCAGCTCACAACTCCTAAGATCACGTGATCTACCAGCCTGAGCATCCTCATTAACAGAGATTAAAAGCATGAACCATCATGCTCAGCTCTGACGTTTCTAAGGGTCCAACAGAAAAAAATTCACATTCACAGGTGCAACAGCACAAACCTATTAAAGGAAGGAGTTATGTCAATCACAACTTATGCTGTATTAAAAACTTTTAATGCCCCCTCTAATCTTTCTCCAAATAGTTGAATGGTGACAATAGTAGACACAAGGCACAATTAACACATGTAGATGAAAATTTGAGACTTGAGCACAAAAATCTGCTTCCTGCTTTATTATGGAGAAGCTCACAGTATATGCTTGTTAAGTGTAGTAAGTTGGGTTTAAAAAAAAAGTCATGTTTTCAAAGGATGAAGTAAGTTTGAGTTCATTTATTTACTTCAAGAGAAAGGTGCCAAGCCAGATGGCAATGGAAACAAAGGCCAGTCTTCTTCAGCACCACCCAGTGCAAGCTTTCCACTGGACAGGCTCCACAAGGGTGCCAGTGGCAGGAGTGGTTTCAGTGGTACAGACACTCTTCTGATTGAAACTAGCCCAAGACTATCTATTTTTTTGCAAGTTACCACCATCTGGTAGCAGTTCAGTAGTCTGCCAACCTGGGTCCAACTCAAAGTGGCAACCTCACAATGAACTGAGTGTTCTGGGATAAAGCTCTACATTATCCATCTTGGGTTTTGAGTACAAGTAGGATATTACTCATATATCTTTATATGAGGAAGCTTTTAATTTTTTTAGTTTATTATTTTTAAAAGGGAAAGGGAGTTGTGTGTACAGATTTCTGAATTTAACTTTCTTAATACCACTTCCTTTGCCTAAATGTGCCAATAACAGGATTAGTTTTTTTTTTAAGTTATATTTTTCAGCCAAGTAAAAGGAGTCGATTCTTATTTTCCTAGTAAGTTAAAGGTCTCTCATTTTAAAAGCTAACATGATTCCATACAACTTAGTGAAAAAATAAGATGTTATATAATATACTATCTAAAAACAGTTCCAAAGGAATTCTTGAATTTTAAAATTGTAAGGGAGCTAAGATAGTCTAGCTTCAATCCTAACTCTGACTTTTGTAAGTAGCCACTCTGCTTATTTATGAATAACATTCACTGACGGGATATTACCTATTATATCAGGCAGCCCATTCTATTTCTAGAAAATGCATTGCCAGTCTTTCTTATATTGTGTCAAAAATCCAAATCTCTAGAATTATCTTTGTCTTATATTCCTCTATTAGAATGTGAGTGCCTTAAAAGTAGGATCTGTCCACTTTTCTATATATGCCCAAGACTTAACACATGCTAAAAGATGAATTAAAAAACTTTTTTTCATTCCTTCTATCCAGGGCTCAGACAACAGCTAATCCCAAACTATGAAGTCTGACATTCTTGTTTCTTAAAGAATGATAGATCATTTCTAAATCTGAATTCTTGAGTGTAGAGAGCTCCTAGAGTGAAATTCTTCCACCAGTTCATATTTCCAATTTATGATCTTGGTGAGCACTGTGGTACTGACTACTCCAAAGCCATATGACTAACATAGGGGGCTAAGTGGCACAATGAATACAGCACTGGATCTGGAGTCAGAAGACCTGAATTCAAATTTGACGACAAATACTCAATAGCTGTGTGTTAATAGGAAAGTGACTTTGGCTTCAGTTTCCTCATCTGTAAAATGGGGATAATAGCTCCTACCTCCTAGTACATGAGATATTAAAACATTTAGCACTGTGACCAGAAAATAATGAACACTATTTATATGCTAATTGTTATTGTTATCGTTATTACTGAAGGCAAGATTTGAATACAAGTTTTCCTATCTCCAAAGTCATCTGAACTTTCTAAACATAAGACCCCACTAATCTGAAATAGAACAAATATTTATCTTTCAGTGATGATTTAGAATAATCAGAAGATAGTGAAATTATATGAGAACCCTTTGATTCTTGGGTTTTTATTGTCATTTAAGTATCATGTTAAATTTTCAAAATCTTAAACAATTAGTATTGTTCCAAAAGATGACTTGGAAAAAAAAATTACTTTTCTAGGAATTTACTTATGCTAGGGATTCTTAACCTGTCTTCATTTTACTTGGAGTTCTAGTGTCAGAACTACAAATATCCAGAGGCTAAGGCTCTTAAGGGAAATAAAAACAAGAAATGGTCAACTATAGTTCAAAGGTGATAGAAGTTATGTCCCATATTCTGTTGCTAATTTGATCCTTAACCCATAGAGGAAAGGCGCTGAAATGTAAGACAGTGATCACAGATCCAGGTCCAAAGGGGCATCAAACTTCTTTTAACAAAGGATCTTGTATCAGTTTAATAAAGATTTTTATCTGTGGCTCAGATAAAAAGCTTAGAATCACTTGTTTGTCAGATGTCCAAACAAAGAACATGGCTAAAGAAGTGATGGATCTTTGAAAGTAACAAGTTTGGGGTTTTTGGATTTTGTTTTTGTTTTGTTTTTTAACTCTTTCAGACAGTAATTAGGGCAGAGGGAAGAAGTGATCTTCCTTGGCAAGATGTAATATCATCAAGAACATCAGCAATTTGGAGGAAGAAATGAAGCCTAAAATACAGGTGAAATTTCTAGATATGAAGCAATTCACATGCCAGGTTTTGGGAGAAGAGTCTTGAGGAGACTGATCTTTTCTGACAACAGAGTCAGGTTCAAAATGTTTAAAGACTCATTTTAAGGAGAACAAAACTCGGGAATAATACCCCACATCTCCTTCCTGTCCTCTAAATTGGTGGGACAACTCAAGCAAGCCATGGAACTGTATACAATTTTTTTCTTCATAAAATGAAATTCCTGCCCATACCTCATAGAACATTAACAAGGTCAGGTTTTCTGAAAGTATCATGAGAATTACTACTTTTTTAAGGAAAAAACTAGGAAAATAATCTTCACAGAGCTCCACTAGGCATACTGCAGAGCTCTATAATAAGAAGTACATAGTAGAAATTTATTTTGAAGATAGGGAGGTCAGAAACTACCATATAGTATGAGATCATGTTAAACTTTTATATTCATCATTTATAAATAAAGGCATTACTGAAAACATAAAAATTTAAGTGCATAAATGAAATTGCAAATCTAAAAGAATAGGAACATTTTTCAGATGATTAAAAAAACAGCATTCTCTAGGAGTGATAAAGAAGGTTGGTATAGAATGGCAACTCTTACAAGAAAAATTTAAAAATTTGGATAAGCAAACGGGAGAAAACACTGCTAGCAACTCCTGAGATAAGTAAATCTTTGGTCAGCCAGCATTTCAAAATAACACTCATGATAGACTGTTTAGATCACTTTCAGTATATGGTATCAACATTAAGGAGACTCCTAGTTTCAAAAAACAAAGCGAGGAAATTTTCTGCCGCTGGTGCTTTCTTGGATAGAGGAACCTAAATGAAAACAGTTAAGAGGATGACTACTGACCTTGACTTACTCAGATTCAGGACAGGAGACTAGTTGAAAAATTAAAGAACTACAAAGTATTATTCTTTGAATAATCAAATCTATACAACTTAGGATTTCATATTCTTAAAAGAAAGAGGAAGGGAAAAATGCAAATGCATGTTAAAAGACAAAAATTCTTCAAGACAGAAAAATGAGGAAAAAAAAGATTAACTTGAATGTGGAAGAAAAAAAATCTGTGGAAAAAATTCTAATGAAGCTTTCATCTTGAAGAATGGAGTGTAAGAAACAATGATTGATGTTAGTATCTGACCTGGAAACAATACATAATACCAGAGCACCAGGTTAATATCTGCCAAAGGGAGTATGTAGATTAGAAAGTTGTTCTTGTATAGCAGAAAAAAAAATGAGTGAGAAATCAGACTATATTAGATGAATGGAATAATTGAATAATTATTGATGCTTCCAAACTCACTTAAAGGAACCATAAAAGTGGTAATAAGTCCCTAAAATTGTTTTAAAAAATAATTTTATATATATATATATAAACACACACATATACATAAGCCTGTGCAAGAGTTAGAAGGGTTAGTTTCTATAATTCTTAAGATACCAAAGTAACTGACTAATGAATACATGCAGTTTCAAGCTCTTTTCAGCATATTAGATAAACAGGAAAAAGGATGGATATAGATAGCAGATAGGTAGATAGATGGATACAGATATAGATATCTAAGTATAAATAGCCAGCTTAGAAGTTATCATAAATTCTTCTGTAAAAATCAACAGTAAAAACATCATTATAGAAAATAAATTAAGGAAGTTGAACCTTGTGGCCGTTTGGGGATTAGAAACACTGAATCAGGCAAACAAAAGCTATTATGTATGTACATTGTTACAGATTTCTTCAAGCTATAAGCTATATGAGTTTGTTTAAATTGGTTTATGATTAAAGTGATCTCAGATTTCTGCTAATGATAATGTTTCCCATTGACTGTTGTTAGGCAAAGAATTTGAAGGGAGGGGTGAAGTTGGGTGTAATTAAGTAAGTATTCATTTATTAAACAAACAGTATTGGAAAAAATTCAGGAGTCTGTTGACTTTTCTCATTTCTGAGTTTGCATTATGATGCTCCTCAACCTACTCATTTCCTATGAAGTACACTACCACTCAGCCATATAGATAGTCACACCCTGGATCTTGCCATCACCCACTATGCTCAAGAAAGATGCAATCAATTGGCTTTTCTTCTTCCTCTGCCTTCCTTTTCAAAGCCTTTACTCTTTGACCACAATCTTCAACCCTTTGATCTCTCAATTCTCTACCAGATCATTTCCCCTGAAAAAGCTACTCTTTTCCCCAACTAGACCCCTTGATGAACCAATTTACTTCAACACTGTCTTCCCTTGAATCCCTACCCCCTTTATATCACCAATTAAACCTAACCAAGTCTTAAGAATCACTCCCATCATTTGCCACCTTTGATCATATACATGTATCACAGAAGATGGATAAAATCACTCAACTATTCTGAATGAATCCACTATAAATTTGTGATAAAAACCTCAACTGGGCCCTCACTGCTATTATACCTCTCTTTTTCAATTCACTATTCCACTCTCTACAACTGCCCTTCCAAATCTTTTTATCCCTTCTCAAACCTTTCCTGGCACTTTCTCCCTCCACCCCTCCCCCCTTTTTTCCCATACTTTACAGAAAAGGTTAAGGCTACTTGCTATGAGGTCCCTTCTCTTATCACTCATTTTCTGGCCCTCTCCCCTTCATTCCTGTCTCAAATGTTGAAGTAGCCTTACTCCTTACCAACATTAACCCCCAATACCTGTTCAAATGATTCCACTCTAATCTGTCTTCTCACAGATCGCACCTCTGTCATCCCCACTCATCATCACTTATTTTCAATCTGTCTACTGGTTCCTTTCTGCTGCCTACAAACATCCCCATATTTTCTGCATCATGAAATTCCTCCTCCCCATTGATCCTTTCATCCTCGTTATTGCCTTTTATCACTTCCATCCTCCCTAAAGAGTAAAAGCTGCCATACAATAGGTGTCTCTATACTTTATTTTCTCCCTTACAATCTGGCTTCTGATTTTAGCATTACACCAAAATGTTTCTCTCTAAAATTATCAGTGATCTCACAAATTGTCAAATCCAATGGCCTTTTCTCCATCTTTATTCTCCCTTACTTCTCTGCAGCCTTTGACACTGGTGACCACTCCTTGATACTTTTTCCTCTAAGTTCTCTCTCCTGGTCCTCATCCACCCCCACCCCACACCCTGACTTCCTCCTTCTGTCCTCTGTATCAGCATTCTGTCCTTAGCCCCATTTCTCCATCTATACAACTACATTTGATGATCTTATCAGTTCCCATGGTTTTAATAGCAATTGCTATGCTGATGATTCTCAAATCTACCTTTCCCACACTCTGACCTCCAAAGTCACATCTCCACCTGCAATCCAGATGTTTCAAACTAAATGTCTTCTTAAACTCAACCTCTCCAAAAGAGAACTCATTGTCTTACTCCCTACATCCCTCCCCTTCCCTATTACTATAGAGAGCCATACTCTCTTCCCAATCCCTTTGACTCATAATTTAGGAGTTACCCTCAACAGCTCACTTTCTCCCAACATCCCCCCTCCTCAATCTTTAAACTAAGAATTCTCCATTTCACCTTTGCAACATCTTCTGAATATGTTCTTTTTCTTTGACACTGCCACCTGTAAATTCAGCCACTAAAGCAATTTTGCTATACACTAAATCTGAAGTCACTGACCCCCTTCCCCTGCCCCCTTCATAAACTCCAGTAGCTCAAGAAATGTTTGACATTTGGCACTCAAAATCCTTCCTAACTTAGCCCTCTCATACTTTTCCATTCTTATACCTTACACTCCTCCACACAATACTCTCTGATCTAGTGACATAAAACTCGTGGATGTTCCACAAATAAGACATTTCTCAGCTCTCCAAGGCGTTTTCTCTGGCTGATGGTCATACATGGAAAGATCTCAACTCTACTTATTAATTTCTGTACCTTCCATTAAGTACTACCTAAAATCCTACCTGCTATAGGCATCCTTCCCCAACCAACCTTACTTCATTCCAGAGTCCTCACTTTGTTAATTATTTCCTATTTATCCTATAGTTTGATTTGTCTGTATTTGTTGGAATTTTATCACCCTGATTAGATGATGAGCTTCTTAAGGGTAGAGATTATCTTTTGTGTCTGTTTGTGTCTGCACTGCTTAGCACACTACCTGGCATAAATGTTGATTGATTGATGGATGTTCCTGTGGCATTTAGGACCTGGAATTTCATCAGGGATGGGTAGATTGCATATAGACCATATAATGGTCTTAGAGAGCTACCTAAACCTCAGAAAAGTTAAGTGACTTTCTCATGATCACCAAAGTAATCAGTATCAAAGGTGAGATTCAAACCCTGGATTTCCTGACCATATATAAACTGAGTGTTCAGAAAGATTAAGTGATTTTTCTTTAGGTCACACAATTATTAAATAAGTTAAGTATACTTTTAACTCGGGTCTTCTGACTCCTAAATCGAGTGATCTTTCTATTATACCATACTTGCCTTCGAGTTTCTGGCCTGTGAATTCTGGTCTTAAGAATATGGTAGGGAGAATTAATTCAGATGCAATAAATCCAGCTTCTCAAAAGCTTCTCCATCACTTCTTCCCCTGATTTCCATCCCATACCCTCTATTCCTGTCAAATTGCCATTTATAGTTTTAATACAGTTCATAATCTGTATGTAGATAACATCTGGTTGTCTACACATGAATTATAATGAGTTCAAATACAAATTCATTAAACAGAAAAAAAGTTCATTTTAAAGATTCCTTTAAAATTAATTTAAAGATTCATTTTAAAGATAAATTGCACTTGCTTAAAAAACCCATATTAATACCCCCATCCCACTTCCAACACCCTGACAAAGACTTAATAAAGAATGGGGGAAAAACACTTGTTGGTACTAAAGCCTTTACTGTAATAAACCAAATATATTTACAATTTATACAAATGTTTAACCTTCAACAAAAATACAAAAAACATATCACAAGATGCAAAACCAGGGAACAAGTTCATCGGAGACACCACTGCTCTACATAGGACAGAATGCAAGTTGAACTGCAAAGAACAGAAAGGTAATCTCACATATTCAGGCAATGAGAGCAATCTGTAGGAGGTCACAGAGAAAGAAAATAAAAGGCTCCAACATTCCTCAATAGACTCAGTCTCTGAATCCTAAAACCTTGGCTATCTGTCCATTCATTTTGCCTCCATGCTTCCTTTGGGTCTAGGCAGGTGACTGTTATTTAGTTTGCTTGATGTTGCCTTCTTTTGTAGACTCGGAGTAGCTTCATGAAAAGGTTTGGAAACATCAGATTTCTTTTTTGTTCCTTAAGTTACAACCTTTCTACTTCTACAAATTCAAAACATTTTGGCCCAGTTCAACTCTAAAAGTTAAAACCACATCATGTCTTCAGTAGATTACTTCATACACTGTAGCTTTCTTGTCTCCAGAGCCAGTGACTATGTATTTGTCATCCACAGAGATGTCACAGCTTAGCACTGATGAGGACTCTTTGGACTAGAAAACAAACAAAAAAGAACTCGTCACTGAGGGAAGTGATTAAAAACAAAAAAAGATTGCATTTGCATATGGTTTCCCAAGTTGGAAGAGCCAAGGATATCACAGACAAGTTACATTTCTGTATAATTCTAGGAAAGGGGTTCTTACCTGGAATATACTGGCTCCATAGGGCGTCCTCCAAGCATTGAGAAGGTTATCTTTCCCAGTACTCACAAACCATTTACCTATTAAGTAGAAAAGGTACATGGAAAGTTCTAACAAGCAACAGAAAAAGCATCAAACACCTCATAGACAGTTATGCTATGCTATGCTAAAACCTTTACCTAAAGGTTTACCTAAATTCACATACATTCTTTTAACATCTAGCTGTTAATATCTGAACAGTGAGGGAGGGAGTGAGGGAGAAGAAAGATTTAAGGGGGACTATGAAAGTCTATGAATTCATGTGGACAATGATGCCCTCAACTGAAACAGTAAAGGCTAAAGGAGGGACAAGTTTATGGTGAAGATGGATTCTGTTTTCTGATATGCTGAGTTTGAGACAATGGAGATGTGGGACTTGAATTCATGAAAGACAGTAGGGTTGGATATATAGACAAATTTATGTCTTAATAAAATGTAAATATACTGTAAATCTTAATATACTGTAAATCTCTACCATTCCCAATGTTAGTTTTGTCTTAATGTTTTAATATAATGTAAATTTCTACCATTCCCAATGTAAATTTTGTAGAAAAAGGTGGAAAAATAATTTAAAGAATACAAAATCTACATTAAAGGCAATTCCACTGTCTGGATAGCATTTCTCATTAATGAGAAGGACTGAAGCAGATACCCATTAGTAGTTTCAGAGGGCATTAACTAATGGAAAAATTATTATTATTACATGCAGTTGTTTAACTCAACAATAGTATTTGTGGGGCAGCTAGGTGGCGCAGTGGTTAGAGCACCAGCCCTGAAGTCAGAAAGACCTGAGTTCAAATCTGCTCTCAGACACTTCCTAGCTGTGTGACCCTGGGCAAGTCACTTAACCCCAATTGCCTCAGCAAAAAGCAAAAAAAAAAAAAAAAAAAAAAAAAGGAATAGTATTTGTTCCGACATGTGAGCTTCATGTTTAGTTAATTTTTTTTAATATGTCCTAAGGATTTGTTTTCTGTTCTACTTACCACAGTAAGCAAATTTTAGTGACAAAACACAGCTTTCATGAAGATGCAACTGGTACTTGTCTGGCTTATTGACATGTAACACTTCCACATTACTGCTCTCCATGCCTACTGCTAACCATTCTCCAGTTGGGCAATATCCAAGAGAAAAGATCTATAAAAAGTCAACAAGTTGATTAATTCTTTTGCATAAAAAGTTTGAGGGAGAAGAGGATAAATGATACCAGGATATATCTCTATCTAGAGTTCTTTCTTTATCTCTCCATAGATATAGGTGAAAAAATCATTTAGTAACGTATAAAATATAAAAATGTACCAATTATCACAGTGCTTGATTTCTAGCAGAAAAGCCTTAACAGCAAAATAATACAGGAAAAAAGCATAAAGGAAATGAAATGAACAGTACTTTTTCTTCACTCTTTTAAAAAATCTAAGGATTTAGGAGAACTAAGTTTCACTCAAGACTGAGGTTTTTTACCTACAAAGAGTGGAAAAATTTTTCAATATTTTCCTAAGCTTTCACTTTTTCTAAAGGCAACAAACATTAGAATGATATGAACAAGGAAAGCTACATAGAATACATTTTTATGTACATTCCTAAACTAAAAAAGTAAAATCATATGAATCAAGGGTGCTAACATTTTTTACACATAATTTACTTTCCATTCCTCTACCCTCACCTTCAAAGAAAAGGAAAAATCCTTGTGTGAAATTTTTCATGCATATTTTACTTTCTATTTCATCACATCTTCAAAGAAAACTCTAAGTCCTGGTTATATTCCCCCCCTGTGAATTCAAAATTCTAGAAACATTACATCACCATCTCCTCAAAGACTTGATAAAGCTGGTCCCTATTCTTTTTAGGGACAAGTCATGGAGAAACCATTAAAACCAGCTGCTTCCAGTAACAGAAGGACCCCATGATGAACGTTCTGAGTCCGTGGCTCTAACAAGCCAGGGCCTCTTTTTTTGTTATTCCACTGTTCTTTTGTTTCATTAATTTGGAGTTGAGGGCAGGAAAGACTCTCCTTGCCCTTGCTGACCTTGCACAATATCTATCCTTGGCCCAAGGGTCCTCTAACTTAGTTGAAGTCTTCCTGCCTCATTGTCTGCTATGACCCTCAATCATACACTCATGACAAGGATGGATTGTACTGCAGAGTGAACCTCAAAGATCAGCAAAACTAAACTGTTCCTCTTCTGTACGTGCCATGGAATATTCTCACTGCTGTGTCACAAACGCAAGCCCTACTTGGACAAAGGAGACAAATACAGGTGAATCAAGATGAAGCGGACCCTCAGGGGAAGTGCAAATGTAAGGGACAATCATAGCCCACAGCCAGGAATCTGAGTCAATTTTTATAATGCCAGATATAGCAACAGCCCAGAAGAGAATGCATATTGGAATCTTGTAATTTAGATCTTAAATAGATCTATTTAAGGTCTATGTAAGACTTAACTTGGAGTCTTATGGTATTAGATCATTCTGGGGGGGACTTTTCCAGCACTCTGGTTAGAACTTGAAAGTCTGCCAAAGGACAATTTATCTGGGACCCTCTAGGACTTTTCTAGGGAAAAGTTTAGGATTCATACCAAGAAGTTGGATGAAATTTGCCTGAAGTTGGATGAAATAATCCCCAAGCATTGTGCTTCTCTTCCTACCTTTGCTCTAGCCATTGTAATCTTATGGTATGGACCAAAAGTTCTTCTGAGTGTTAGTTACAGGATAGTAGAGACTGATATTGTGCCCTTATTTTCTAAATTAGAGGACCATCAACAAATTTTGCCATTCTAAATCACTGGGAGTGGTAGGACTGGCCTAATCCCTACTCTGAGGTTACAATCTTCCTAGTTTTTCCAAGTTTAGGTTCAGATTTAGACCCATCTCCACACCACTCTCACCATGGGAGATATTCATTATTTAAGCAATTTTCAAAATATCCCAAAGTTTTGAGGTTTCCATTTGTTACATTTAATTTCAAAACTCCACTTATCTAATCAGTGAAAAATACATTTTAAGGGATAAGTAACTGAACTGGGATCCCCTAAAATTGCTTTGTTTATCCTCCCCTGTGGAAAGCAAAACTACTAACTTTCTAGGCTGCTGTGATTATTTTTCTCTCCAATTGAGAACACTGCTGCATATTTTCCTAGCACTATTTATATATTAATCAAATAATCATCTTTTGACCTACATTAAAATAGTGAGCATATGTACAACAGACTTTTAAATACTGCTTAAAGAAAACAGTGTATTCTTCACTGCCCAAATTCCTTGAATGAAATCATGCATAAACAGAACAGAGAAGAATGGTTCAACTTCTGCTTCGTGAGCCTTGGCCGATGGCACTCTAAAAACTATGGGCATTTCTCCTTCTTTAAAAAAAATTCACAACCTAACCCCTCCTATGAAACCAAGGTGCATATTCAAAGGGAGGAAAGAGTCCTCACCTGGGATGTGAAGTCATGTTGTTGTAACTGCCGCCCTTCTCTCAGGTCCCAGGACCTGACTGTATTGTCCAAACCTCCCGTCCAGAGCTTGGTGCCATCATTTGAAATGTCAATACAGCTGGCTCCATCTGTGTGGCCCTGGAATTGCCTGATAAAACAAACCCGATTGAATAATGATTTCCTGCCAGAGCTCAAGGTAAACACTGTTGTATTGTTAGTTTTGGACTGTGTAGGCATGTGTCATCTCTTCTGTGTCTGCTGATCTGTAATATGAAACTATGCTTCCCTTGGGTAGGATATGAAATTGTACCTGCAAAATGGTTTTTTGTGATGGAAGCAGCAAGGAAAACTCTATTTCAGCTAACAAGAGAAATTAAATAATTCCTTATTAGCTTCCCTTCCCCCCCCCAATATTCTTTCAGAAGTACCAACTCCTCTCATACCTATATTTTTTTAAAGGGCAACATGCAAAATCCCAATTTCATCCTCAAATGAACATGATGTAAAAGGACAAGACCTGCTTAATCATATGGATGTGATCCACCATCTCCTGCCACCCCCATTGCCATCTGTGAAATGTCACATTAAATATACCAAAGGCTTAGCAAAATTACCAGGACAGGATCCAGAAGACCAAACTTTCCCATTACCATGACTGAGTCAACAAAAGGATGCCCTTTGTGCCAGTGGGTAATGAGCTCACATATTTATCCAATTCTGTTTTCAGTGTTAGAGCTCTGCATTAGGAAATCCTAAATGCCAGTAACAAAGGGTCATTCCAAGTTCCATTCAGCCCTCTTGACCTCAAGCTTGGCAAAAGAGAGCAAAAAGACAACTGCTCATGAAAATGGCAGAGATCTCAAGAAGATAGTACTTTGAGATAGAGCACAAATGCAATATCTCAAAAGAATCACACATACACTCTTTTAAGTACTTACTATATATTAAGTACTATGCTAGGTATGTCACTGCTCACTGAAATTGGATGTAAATCTACCTCTTTCATCTCTGTATCCTAGTACCTAGAATTATATCTTATATATTAAAAAAATTATTTATATTTTCATATTCTCCTCCTCTGTCCTCTCTCATCCACTGAGAAGGCAAGCAATAGGATATCCATTATGTTTTTGAACAGTACCTTAAACATTTTTTAAAATTATACTTATTGTTTCACTGATCTAAGTAATTCTCAGTGAGAAAATTCTCTCAAATCACAGACTGCTAACTGTTTAGCAACTTATAACCTTAGAGAGTTGTCTCATTTACTGAGAGGTTTACTTAGTATCAGAGGTTGTAGATGAAGATTTGACTCGAAATCCAAAACTGCTTACACTGTATATAAGCTCTCTCTAGTGTGCCTCTCTGCCTCCCAATTATATACTATACATTACATACTATAGATGCTAAAATTATATTTGCTGATGATGTCAAAAAATTAACTAGGTCTTAGAATTAAAATATGAAAGAGGGCCTTCAAATCTCTTTTGATTCTAAGCACCAAAGAAGCCCAAAGCTTGAGAGCTGGAAAAAAAAACCTAAGTGACCATTGTGGCCCAAGTCATATAAGACATGAATCTTTATTATAATAGACCCAATAATCTTTGCTTGAAGATTCCAAAGGGGGGAGGGTGGGAACCAAGCACCTCTCAAGGAAGTCTATTCCACTTTTAAACAGCTCTACAACTCCCAAACTTCAAAAGAGATAAATACAAAAGGAAAGTAAAGTCATTTTTCTTTATAAAATTTTAGGGACTTCAGTTCTATAAAAATCAATGGTTTTCATTGTGGTGTGGATTCTCTCTCTTTTTAATAAAAACAGCCAACTCATCCATGTTTTGGTAGGACTCTGCACAAGTGTTCTGGCTGAACAATTCATCACTGAGTATCAGCCTAATGATAAGACTTTCCAAAGTTGGCAAGGCTGGTGTTGGAGAGCAAAGTTTGTCAGCTGTGTCACACTACAAGTCTTTCTCCCTCAGTGACTAATGCCTAGAACTTTTGGTCCACTGGCATAGCTTTCAAGATCCCAAAGTCATCTCTAAATAATGATGAGGCATCAAAAGCAGATTTTCATAGAAGTAGTTCTTGAGAATGAACTTAAAGGAGAAACAAAGATAGACAATAGAAGACATTTGTTTATACTCTGTAATTTGGAGAAAGATTTGGACTCTTTTTCAAAGCCCTTGAAAATAGAATCACCTAGATCATATCACTTTCTGGATCACCACCTATTCTCACCACTTTCACTCTAACTTGCCTCTAGGACTTCAGATCATAGTCTAAGACCTGAAGCAGTGCAGTAGATTCCCTTGGACTGGTATCAGAAAGATCTGAGTTCAAATCCAGCTTCAAGTACTTATTAGCTATATAAATCTGGACAAATCACTTAACCACTGTCTACCTGTTTCTTCATCTGTAAATAGGGAATTAATAGTAGCCCATGCTTCACAAGGTTATTGTATAAGGATCAAGTAAGATTCTGTAAACATGTATAAAGTGCTTGGCAAACTTTTAAAGAACTATATTATCAATAATTCAAATGATAAAACTTAAAACAGAGAGATCCATAATGTCAATTTTTTCGTGGTTTCACCCCCATCCATCCATCCATACCTGCATGCATCCAACTAATAATTACTGAGTGCTTAAAATAGACAGGGAACTGTTGCTAAAAAAAAAGCTGAATTAATTCGACTGTCATATCAATACCCATACATAAGAATAGATTCTGCCTTTATGCTTCTTGCCCCATTTCTACAAATATGGCTTCAAAATAAAATGGACTTTGAAAATTTTCCTACTCTTTGGTATATACACTTAAACACATGATGGTAGGCATCAAAGGAACATCACAAAATGAGAGATTCAAGTATTTCATTACATATTTCAATTACATTCTTAACATTTAAATGATTTTAAAATGAAGCCATTCTTTCTTTAATATAATAGGTGCCAGTTATTGTTATTGATAAAAATCAGGGAAGCCACAGAAGAAGAAGAATAAAAAATTGTTCCCTAAAGACTGGAACAAGTATAAAGTCAAGAGGACAACATACAGAAAAGAACCTCAGACAACAGGATTTTGCTAGACATAAGCAGCTTATTGTGTAGATTTTATTTAGGACCTAAGAAACACCAGTACTTTTTAAAATCACACTGCAAGGCAATGGCCTTGAAATATGTTTTTCTAGTAATTCTGAACAGTTTATATCATCATTTCTTATCAGGTAGCTTCTAATGTGTGCAAATGAACAACTTCAGCTAAGAAGAAAAAGTTCTGATCAAGCCCTCTCATGACCTATGTTTATGTTTCCTCAGTATATGTCCCAAACTGGGACATTGGGATGAAGATGGTTGAAGAGAAAGTAAAAATTCAAGGCAGGAGGCTTGGTAATAGCCTTATAAAGGCCTAGGGTACACATTCTTAAATTTTTTTGGAGTTATGGGTGACCCTTTGACAGTCTAGTAAGGTATACACAGACCCTTCTCTGTTTTTTAATTCATAAGGTAAAAGACAAATACATAGTGAAATGAAACAAAACAAAAAAGCTAGTCTAGAGATTATTGATCTTTACCCATGAAATCCTACCATCTCTGTGCCTTTTGCTCTGACTTCCCCCATCAAATACTTGGTGGAACATCCTCTCTTTATTGCTTATGTGTTAGGTTCCCTGGCTTTCTTTAAGACTCAGCTAAAATGCTACCTCCTGCAGGAAGTCTTTCCCAATCCCTTCACTTGGACTATAAGTTTACCTGTCCTTTCCTATGTATATTGTATATATGTATTTATGTCCATGTCTTCTCCTTTAGAATGTAAGCTCCTTTAGGGAAGGGCTCTATTTTTGAGTTCTCTTCATATCCCCAGGGTTTGGCACTAAGCTAGCCAGCTATATAGCAAGAACTTAATAAATGCTGGTTGCATGACTACCAAAAGCAGTCTATGAATTAGGAGCATCTGCTTTATCTAATCAAATAATGCATCCTATTGAAAGTTCTTTAAGAGCCACAGTCACCTACCTGACCAGTGTCTGGTTGTGCAGATCCCACACTGCAATGTTCCCGTCGCTGCAGCAGGAGAAGCAGACCTTGGAATCGGGGCTGATCGCCAGGGCATAGCAGGCAGGAGCCGAGGATGTCAGCTCAGCTTTGATGCGTGGGGTCGGAGCTGCCAGGTCCCAAATGGATAATGTACTAGCTTCTCCACCTACTATAAGGGTGCAGCCATCAGGAAGCAATTTACAGGAACGGATGTAGTTATCTCTGTTCTGTGGAATAAACATTAAAATACTACAATACACTACCCAATAAAATGTAATACCATCTTTCCAATACTAGTTTGGTTTTAGACTTCAGATTTGGGGTGCCTCAGGTACCAAGAAAATATATATATATATATATATATAGCCAAGAGAACATTTGAATCCTGACTTCTCTGTTACCTTCAAAGTCATCACAAACTCACTTTAACATATAGATACAACAGCTTTTGTTTCCCTGCTCTGTCCATCTTTTACACAGTAGAGGAGCCATATTAAATTCACTTTTCTACAGTTAAACATAAGGTTGCATGCTTACTTCTCTGAGAAGAAATAACTCTGGTTTATAAATCCTTTGCCTCGATCTGTGAATTAGCATAGGAATAATAAGAAATGACAGAAATTTTCTGTTGCTCATAACTCAACTTATTTTCTAAGATGTGTGTTGTGCTTTCATTACTCAGGTAGGCTTTTTAGTTAAAAAAAAATTCACATACATCTATCTCAATTACATATCCACTAAGTACACTTGGTCTCCCAAAATAAGATACGGGAAAATTTTCATCTCTTCTATTCTCCAAATCAGTGAGATATTATCACATATATTGAAAAAAACAAAAATAAAAATAAATTACATCCATTCATTAAGTACACAATAAATTCATGTATTTTTTGAAGCAATATGACAAGATTTTTCTGGATTTTTTCAGTGATTGAGAACAGTTGTTGTCATGCACTAAAAGAACAATGGAAACTTTAGCTAAATGACTTAGTCAACAATTAAATTAAATCTACCTTACATAGTCCAAAAAACCACACATAGCGTAGGTTTTTGGTTTGAGATCTGAATGCTGTCCAGAAAAAGTGAAGAATTTTATGAAATCAGGTTGGAAAAATGACAAGAATTCCTGTGGCTTAAATGGTAAGATAGCTTATGTCTCTAAAAAACAAACAAACCAAAAAACCTGCTACTTAAATTCCTTGCAACTTCTTGAACTCATATTCCCTAGAAGGTAGTGTATAACTCATATACCTTCTATCTATGATAGGAAAGTGAATGCAGGCATCATTTAAAATGGCAAAGGCCTCTTGAAGTCTAAGGCATATGGTATGTAGTCTATAAATCTAAGTTGGAGATACAGCTCAGAACACATCTTATCTTTTCTCTGCATGCGATAATTACAAAATGATAGTACTATTCTCAAAAATAAGCTTGCTGACATCACAATTTTAAGTTTTTCCAATGCCTTTTTGGATAGCCATTTTCCATTACAAATTCCTATCCCATTAAGCCTCCTTTGTAACAAAGAAAATAAGCCAAGAAAAATCAAATTAATACATGTCAACAGGTAGGATATATAACATTCTCTCTAGCCATAGTTCACCACATCTCTAACAGAAGGCAAAAGGTTCATTTCATCACCTATCCTCTGGAAATAATATTTTGCTCTGCTTTCTTAAATGAGACACTTAGAGAATCTTTATAACAGTATCTGAGTTTTTCCCTATCAGAAGACATTAATAACTATTTATATGTTCCTGAAGTATCTTTAGAAGTTGTCAATTTTTCTGAATGCTTTTTATGCTACTTTGTTGTCCAATTTTTATGCAAAAGGTAATCAAAAACAAAATTTGAACTGAATAGAAAGAATTCCCAGTGTATTTCTAGCTTTGCTTCAATTCACTAAAAGGAAAACTCGGAAACCCTCGTACAATAAGAATCCAAATAAATCTGAACGACTGGGGCTCACAGCAGTTTGATTGTATCAACCATAACTAATAAATAAAGCCTTTAAATCTAAAGAAGGGGAAAAGTCAAGCTAAATACTAAGCACAGGAAACATAACTGGCCTCTATTTCCTCATAATATGAATAAAATCCAAGCCAGGACAGCTATTTCCTTATTGAGTCTCAAAGGAGAAATTACCCTTGTGCATAAGTTCCTGCTCACTTACCAGACAGTCCAGCTGAGAGACTGGACTCTTATTGCCAGGTTGGCTGATGTCCCAGACTTTGACGCATCCCTTCCCACCAGTGTATACATGTCTTGTGGGGTTGCTGATAGTAACTGCACACACTACTTCTCCATGATTAAGGGTGTTGATCTGACGAGCATGTCGAGGGATTCCGGGTCCAATGAGAGCATCAGGGGGAAAAGGTACGGGCTGCATCTGACCATCTGCAGTAACGTGAAAGGAGTATGCACTTTTGGGGAGGGGCAAGCAAGGGAGAAGAGTAGGTATTGGGTAAAAGGAACATAAGAGAGAAGAGAGAAAAAATTCATCATAAAGAAATCTGTCACTAAACTCAACAAAAGACATAAAGGATCTAAATAAGTCCTTTACTTGATTAAAGTTATTTCCTCCAAATAATAAACAGAATAAATCTAATATAGATGGCAAAATAAATTTATCAACTGTAGAAAGGCCACCATACTGAGTTATGTCTTGATGAAATAAAATTAAGCAATTATTTTCCATGTGTTTGTATGTTTATTTAAAAATAATACAAAACTTTCAAATCATATACTCTGATTAAATATTGTTCTGTTGTCCTTGGCAAATATTTAAGGTACAATTACAAACAAACTATAAAAGCCAACATACCCACTGTTCATTCCAAAAATCATTTTGTTAAATGTTTGGTTCGAAAATAAGAGACACAAATAGAATTCCTGTGGTTCAGAAGATAAGACATCTGCCATTCTTAAAAATCTGTACTAGAATCCCTAGTAACCATTCATTGAGCTCTCTAGACACCAGAATGAAGAAGATAGAAGAGATTAAGTCCTACATCAAACACTTTACTGGGCAGGCACTGAAAGGGTTATTTTATTGGCAATATAAAGTCTCTATTTTCTTTACCTGCCTTTGAACCCTGCAATCAAAAACAAAAAACCAAATCTTACCCCACCACACCTCTTGCAGTTCTAATGTCAAATTTCAAAATTCAAAATTGAGTTGTTCTGACCTTAATTTGCCAAGGAGACTTAGTACTTCCAAAGCTAAGCTTTCCATGTTTAAATCTAAGAGAAGGTCAATGATTCTGAAATAGCAAGAAGCACTATAAAGCAGTGCTAGGAATCCTGCACTAAAATAAGAAGTAAAAAGACCCAAGTGCTAATCCTAGTCTGTCACTAACTTTCTGTGACAAGTCACTTATCCATCTTTCCACCAAAAAATAAAGATAGTCTTCTGATGTATAAAACAGATTTCCAGGTTGTATAATTATCAAATGATGATCACAAAAGCTAATAGAACTTTAAGGTTTGAAAAGATTGGGTAAAAGGAACATAAAAGAGAAGAGAGAAAAAAATTCACCATAAAGAAATGTCACTAAACACTAAAAAAAGATTTTTTTAATATATACACAACAATACAAATATAATGTGGGTATCAATGTGTGTGTATGTATACATATACATATATATATGTGTATATATATATACATATGCTTAAGTATTTGTATATATATTCACACATATAGTGTCATTTGATCCTTACAACAACCCTGAGATGTAGATGCCATTATTCCCACTTTACAGATGAAGAAACTGAGGCAGAGAGTAAGTGACCTGCCAGACATACGCATATAGTATGCCAGAGGATGGATTTGAATTCATCTCTTCTTGACTCCAAATGTAGCCAAAACTCTACTTACTATGTCACCCAATAGCCTATGACAATGATCATAGATTTCTTTCTCTTTTTTTTTTTAAAGCTTTTTATTTGCAAAACATATGCATGGGTAATTTTTCAATATTGACCCTTGCAAAAGCTTTCTGTTACAAATTTTTCCCTCCTACCCCCTACTCCCTCCCCTAGATGGCAGGAAGTCTAATACATGTTAGTTAGATCATAGATTTCTAATGATAAGGGACCCTAGAGGTCATCTAATCCAATCCCTTCATTTTACGGAAGAGGAAACTGAAACCAGAAATGTTAAATGGTTTCCCCAACAACCAAAAAGTTAAAAAGCAGCAGGTATAGTTAAACTCAGTTTCCAAATCCAATATTCCTTCTATTGCACAAGTCAGCTAATGAACATTTATTAAGTACCTACTAAGTGCCCAGCATTATGTTAATATACTTTTAGAAATACAAAGTAATTTTTAAAAAGGGTCTTCCTCAAATTTTGAATTTTACAGTCCTGTAGAAGCCTCTTTTATGTTACTTTTTTCTCTTGAAAACTGAATAATCATCTCCTGACTGCCCTAAAATATTTTTTCTTGTTGAATTATATTTCTAAGTAAAAAGCTAGGAGTGTCCATATTACTACCCAAGTATTCTTTTATTCTCCATTCAGTCTCTTTATCTTTTTCAACCCAGAAAAAAACAATATTAAGACTATCTAGAAACCTTATTCACCATATTAATAATAATCAAAGAAGACATTTATATAGTGGCTGAATGTTTACAAAGTACTTTAAATATATTACCTCATTTGAAAAAAATGGTAATAATAACTGACATTTATACAGTACTTTAAAGTTTACAAAGAACATTACAGATATCTCCTTTGATCTTCACAATTCTGTAAGGGGAGGTAGCAGAAAATATCATTAACCCCATTAAATAGATGAGTAAATTGATTTCCTCAGTTTAGTGATGAGACTTGCAAAGCTAGGAAGTATTAGAGGCTGGATAAAAATCCAGACCTTTTCTAAAACCAGAATTCTTTCCCTATACTACACTGCTTCTCTGGTAGTCAACAAATTATTGAGATTTAAGCATGAGTTAGATTTTTCAATACTATAAAAGTGTCCTTTGGGGGGGGGCGGAGAGGTATAGACTTGCCTAGGAAAAACCAACATGCTTCATTATCCAGCCAAAAACAGATCAATTTTAATTCTTCACATTTATCTTTCTACTCCAAATGTAGGAATGATGACATAATTTTGAGGTTTATACTTAACCCCTTTAAATAATTTTTAGTGCATATACAACAAATGAAAAGAGAACTTTTTCTTTTCTCTCTTGTTCTGAACTAAGCATACGTTCTTCTTTTGAAATTTTTTGCACTTATCACCTACCCATGCAATAGCTGTCTTTATAAAAAGGCAAAAAGCAAATTTCAGATATGAATTTAAATAAGTAAATGTTCTTCAAAAAAAAATACACACACACACAATTCAGTTATTCATTAAAAAAAACTGTTACTGTCAACTGGACAGAAATGTACAAATTGTGCTGTTAGGTGCTGAGATAATACAAAGATAAATAAGACAATATCTGCTCCCTCAATTGAGTTTATAATCCAATAAAGATGCTAAGAGACATACAAAAATAACTACCATAAAAAAGAAAACTGTCTCACCACAGAACTCTGTATATGAGGATCTCTTCTCTTTAAGAAAAAAAAATTAATATAGTGCAATGTTGGTAGAGAAACTGCTTGACCAAAAAAAAAAAACCCACACTACTTATTTTTATTTTATTAGTAACAACATCTACTTATAGTTGAAATATCTGGACAGATCTCTGTCATAGATGTCAAAATATATCTACCAATATGGAAAGCCTGTATCACTTCTATAGTATTTGACTCTCTGACCTAATCAGAACCACTATATGTGTTCTACATCTTTAGAGGCATCCCTTCCCTTTCCATGTTTTAAGTTATCAGGGAAAATGAAATGTTCATCATCAAAAACACAACAGATTTTTTTTTGTATAAAAAAAATAGAAATGGTAGAAAAAACCTGAAGAATGAGAAGTGATTCCTAAGAAATTAAATGGTAGAAGGCTGAGATAATGGGAAGAAAAGGAAGAACTAGTAAACATTTTAAATAATAGGTATGAAATTCCTACACCTTCTCAGTAGGAATAATCTTATGCTCTAAGGAAAGGATGGCAGATACATGGGAGCCAAAAGGTGAGAGCTCATGTAATAAGACTCAGAGGAAAAAAAGGAAGGAATTCTTGATAGGTGACTCCATACTGAAGGGTATTAAGGCAGGTACTTGTTGTCTTGACAATTCTTTCTTTCTAGAGTATGTATCCAGAATGTGACAAAGAGCCTCCTAAGCCTTTTCAAACACGAAAACTAATACTTGGGTTGCTGGGGATTATGATGGCCTAGGTAGGAAACTGTTCCTCTTAGGATCACAGGTGGTGTTTTTCTCACTGTTATTGAGTGAAAAGCAAGGGCTTTTAAAGAGAAAAGCAGATTTTCAAAGGGAAAAGGTAATTAAGAAGATGGTGGATGAGGACAGGATTTCTATTTATGATCCACGGCTTAAAAATGCTCTTGGAAAGAAACGGAGTGAAATGAACAAGGTTGGTTATAATGTCCTCTTCCAATATGATTAAGAGCTTTACACTATATCAGGTATAGGGGACAGGAGGATAGGACAGGAGACCAGACTGCAGATTGGGGAGGGGGAGTGGGGGGTGTATGTGTGTGAATGCACACAAAAATCATTCTGGGAATAAAGAGTGGAGCCAGACAATGAAGGGTTTTAAATGCCAAAACAAGTTCATTATTTTCCTTAAAGGCAATGGGGAGTCACGTGAATGTCCTGAACAAAAATGGAAAGATATGGTCAGACCTACACACTTAAAGAGGATCAATTTAACAACTGTGTGAGGTATAATTTACTACAATAATCCAGGCCAAGAAGTGGTAAGGATCTGAAGAAGGATGGCATTAAGATAAGATCAGAGAAAAGGACAAAATAGGAGAAACCACTGAGAAAGTATAACTGATAAAACCTGGCAGGGATATAGAAGACTGAAGGAAGGAGGCTGGTCAGTAAAAGTGAAAATTTGGCAGGAACAGTGTTGTAAATATGGATAATAGAAAGAATGGTGACGCTATTGAAAGAAATAGCAAATTCAGGAGAAGGGCTTGGTTTAGGGAAAAAAAATAATGGGTTTAGTTTTAGATATGTTGAGTTTTTGATGGTTGTAGTATGAAGGCAGAGATGACCAATAGTTTGGAAAATGGAACAAATGAAGTTGTTGTATGTAGATATGATAATTACCTGCTTAGAGATGATCATGGATACATGGGAATCAACTAGAAGCTCAGTTTCTTTTAACTGTGGTCCGTGACCCCATAAGTGGTCTTGATGTGAGGGTCATAAAATTATAATTTATTATCAACAAATGTTTGATTTGCATAATTATTTTATATATTTGTATACCCGGGGTCACAAAAAAATTTCTCAGGGGTTGTAAACAGAAAAATTTTAAAAGCATTCTGAGCTAGAGCACCAAGAGTACTGAAATACATCTGCTTTAGATCATTTGGCCAGAAGAATGAAAGAGATGAGAAGTTTGAAAAAATAAATCACAAATTTAGTAGGAACATGATATATTAGTGAATATAAGATTTTAATTGTCTAGGCATTTTTGGAATTCTCCCTACTAAAGCCCCTAGAAAATTCTTGATTGTCTTTTGATACAAATCAATTTACTTTTTTAAAGATTGAAGAAATAAAGGAACTCCTATTTTAGACCTGATCCTAAAAAAAAAAAAAAAAAAAAAAAAAAAAAAAAAAAAAAAA
>JAJPUD010002409.1:70412-109572 GCA_023553655.1 Myrmecobius fasciatus | reverse complement strand
ACACATCTAAAACATAGTGACACATATAGGATGAAGGTAAAAGGCTGAAGCAGAACCTATTATGCTTCAGGTGAACAAAAAAATCAGAGGTAGCAATCCTTATCTCAGATCAAGTAAAAGCTAAGATAGATCTAATCAAAAGAGATAAGGAAGGAAACTATATTTTATTAAAGGGTACCATAGATAATGTAGCAATATCAATACTAAATATATGCGCACCAAGTGCAATAGCATCCAAATTCCTAGGGGAGAAATTAAGAGAGATGCAAGAATAGACAGCCAAACTATACTAGTGGGGGATCTCAACCTTGCTCTCTCAGAATTAGACAAATCAAACCACAAAATAAACAAGAAAGAAACTAGGGAGATAAACCAATTGTTAGAAAAGTTAGGTATGATAGATCTATGGAGAAAGTTGAAGGGAGACAGTAGGGAATTTATTTTTTTCTCAGCAGTCCATAGAACCTATACAAAAAATGACCATGTGTTAGGGCATAAAAACCTCAAAATCAAATGCAGAAAGGCAGAAATAGTAAATGCATCTTTTTCAGATCATGATGCAATAAAAATCACATGCAATATAAGGCCAGGAGAAAATAAGCCAAAAGTTAATTGGAAATTAAATAATCTAATCCTGAAGAATGAATGGGTGAAAGAGCAAATCATAGACACAATCAATAATTTCATCCAGGAGAATGACAATAAGGAGACAACATACCAAAATTTGTGGGATACGGCCAAAGCGGTTATAAGGGGCAATTTTATATCTCTAGATGCTTACTTGCATAAAATAGAGAAAGAAAAGATCAATGAATTGGGCTTATTATTTAAAAAACTAGAAAAAGAACAAATTAAAAACCCTCAATTAAATACCAAATTGGAAATTCTAAAAATAAAAGGAGAAATTAATAAAATTGAAAATAAGAAAACTATTGAATTAATAAATAAAACTAAAAGTTGGTTCTATGAAAAAACCAACAAAATAGATAAGCCTTTAGTCAATTTGATAAGAAAAAGGAAAGAGGAAAATCAAATTGTTAGTCCCAAGAATAATAAGGGAGAACTTTCCTCCAATGAAGAGGAAATTAGAGCAATAATTAGGAGTTACTTTGCCGAACTTTATGCCAATAAGTTTGATAATCTAAATGAAATGGAGGAATATCTACAAAAATATAGATTGCCGAGGTTAACAGAAGAGGATATAAATTATTTAAATAGCCCCATATTAGAAAAAGAAATAGAAGAAGCTATTAACCAACTCCCTAAGAAAAAATCTCCAGGGCCAGATGGATTTACATGTGAATTCCACCAAACATTCAAAGAACAATTAATTCCAATACTATACAAATTATTTGAGAAAATAGGGACAGAAGGTATACTGCCAAATTCCTTCTATGAGACCAATATGGTGTTGATAGCTAAACCAGGTAGGGTGAAAACAGAGAAAGAAAACTATAGACCAATTTCCCTAATGAATATTGATGCAAAAATTTTAAATAAGATATTAGCAATGAGATTACAGAAAGTCATCCCCAGGATAGTACACTATGACCAAGTAGGATTTATACCAGGGATGCAGGGCTGGTTCAATATTAGGAAACCTATCAGCATAATTAATTATATTAATAACCAAACCAACAAAAACCATATGATTATTTCAATAGATGCAGAAAAAGCATTTGATAAAATCCAACACCCTTTCCTATTAAAAACACTAGAGAGTATAGGAATAAATGGGCTTTTCCTTAAAATGATCAGTAGCATCTATTTAAAACCATCAGCAAGCATCATATGGAATGGAGACAACCTAAAACCATTCCCAATCAGGTCAGGAGTGAAACAAGGCTGCCCACTGTCACCATTACTATTTAATATTGTATTAGAAATGTTAGCTTTAGCAATAAGAGAAGAAAAAGAGATAAAAGGAATCAGAGTAGGTAATGAAGAAACCAAATTATCACTCTTTGCAGATGACATGATGGTATACTTACAGAACCCTAGAGACTCAACTAACTACTAGAAACAATTCACAACTTTAGCAAGGTGGCAGGATTCAAAATTAATCCACATAAATCATCAGCATTTTTATATATTACCAACAAAGCTCAGAAGCAAGAGATACAAAAAGAAATTCCATTTCAAATAACAGATGATAGGATAAAATATTTGGGAATCTATCTGCCAAAGAAAAGTCAGAATCTATACGAACTAAACTACAAAACACTTTCCACACAAATAAAATCAGACCTAATCAATTGGAAAAACATTAAGTGCTCATGGGTAGGCAGAGTGAACATAATAAAAATGACAATACTACCCAAACTAATCTACTTATTTAGTGCCATACCAATCAAACTCCCAAGAAATTATTTTACAGATCTAGAAAAAAATAGTAGCAGAGTTCATTTGGAAGAACAAAAGGTTAAGGATTTCAAGGGGATTAATGAAAAAAAAAAGGCAGATGAAGGTGGCCTTGCTGTACCAGATCTAAAACTATATTATAAAGCAGCAGTCATCAAAACCGTTTGGTACTGGCTAAGGAATAGAGCAGTTGATCAGTGGTACGGGATAGGTTCCTAATAACCTTAACAATTTAGTGTTTGATAAACCCAAAGACCCCAACTTTTAGGATGAGTACTCACTATTTGGCAAAAACTGCTGGGAAAATTGGAAACTAGTATAGAAGAAATTAGGGCTTGACCCATACCTAACACCACATACCAAGATAAGATCTAAATGGGTTCATGATCTAGATATAAAGAGTGATTTTGTAAACAAATTAGAGGAACTTAATATAGTTTACCTCTCAAACCTGTGGAGATGGAATACATTTATGTCCAAAGAAGATCTGGAACTCCTAATTGAACACCAGATGGATAATTTTGATTATATTAAGTTTAAAAGTTTCTGTACAAATAAAACTAATGCAGATAAGATTAGGAGGGAAGCATCAAATTGGGAAATCATCTTTACATTTAATGGTTCTGATAAAGGCCTCATTTCTAAAATATATAGAGAATTGTCTCATATATATAAGAATTCAAGCCACTCTTCAATAGATAAGTGGTCAAGGGATATGAACAGACAATTTTCAGATGATGAAATTAAAACCATCTCTAGTCATATGAAAAGTTGCTCCAAATCACTATTGATCAGCGAAATGCAAATTAAGACAACTCTGAGGTACCACTATACACCTGTCAGATTGGCTAAAATGACAGGAAAAGATAACGATGAATGTTGGAGCGGATGTGGGAAAACTGGGACACTAATACATTGTTGCTGGAACTGTGAACGGATCCAACCATTCTGGAGAGAAATTTGGAGCTATGCTCAAAAAGTTATCAAACTTTGCATACCCTTTGACCCAGCAGTGTTTCTATTGGGCCTATATCCCAAAGAGATCTTAGAGGAGGGAAAGGGACCCACATGTGCAAGAATGTTTGTGGCAGCCCTTTTTGTAGTGGCTAAAAACTGGAAACTGAATGGATGCCCATCAATTGGAGAGTGGCTGAATAAATTATGGTATATGAATGTTATGGAATATTATTGCTCTGTAAGAAACGACCAGCAGGACGATTTCAGTGAGGCCTGGAGGGACTTGCATGAACTGATGCTGAGTGAAACGAGGAGAACCAGGAGATCATCATACACAGCAACAACAGTATTACATGATGATCAATTCTAATGGACATGGCTCTCTGCAACAAAGAATTGTCTCAAACCAGTTCCAATTGTTCACTGAAGAAAACCATATACACCCAGAGAGAGGGATATGAAATATGGACCACAATGTAACATTTTCATGATCTCCATTGATATTTGCTTGCATTGTGTTGCCTTTCTCTGATTTTCTTTTTTTTTCTTGTAGATAGGATTTTTCTTGCATAAATTGTCAAGTATTTCAACATTATTAACATGTCATGGATTTCCTGCCATCTAGGGGAGGGGAGGGGACTGGGGGTAAAATTTGTAATGGAAAGCTTTGTAAAGATCAATGCTGGGGAACTACCCATACATATGTTATACAAATAAAAAGCTTTAATTAAAAAAACAGAAATGGAATAAAACTGGTTAGAAGCAAAGGCCCTTTCAATTATTAGATATGTAGCAGAAGGTGAAGTAACAGAAAGCAGATCTTCCCCTAATGGGAATTCTGACAATAGAAAACAAGAATGTGTTCCTAAGAAGCAGTTTATTTTTCCCCTAGTAGAAAGTACTACTATTAATAAAAGTGAACTGTGCTCTGCATACAAAGAAAAAACAGGTGTTTATTAAATCACAGATCTGCCTGAAACACATGAACTTCAGTCACAGAAAGACCTATCAGTAATGCAGAACTAACTATATGCGGTAGAGGTCATAATCATAGCCAATAACAGAGAGACAGGCAATGAGCTTCAGCATTTTTCTACCTTAAATTTTATTCTGTGTGAAGAGGGATGATGCAAATAATGGACTACTATCTCAACTGTCTATACATCAGACTTTTCCCCCTTCATCAAATGAGAGAACAAGGATTTCTTAAGAGAATTTAGGTTATTAAAAAAAAGAAAAAGAAAAGAAAAATTAATCACATGCCTCTAAATCAGAAAAGAACAGGGAATCACAGAATTTGAGAGTAGGAAGGCATTTAAATCAATTATCTAGCTAGGGCCATGTCCTAATGAATCTTCACTATAACATACCCAACAAATGATCATCTACCTTCTATGTGAAGACATCCTATTGTATCTGTTAGAAAGTTTTTCTTGATATCAAACCTAAACTTACCTCTTTGCAACTTCCACTCAATGTATCCCCTAGAAAACACAAATTATTTATATGGCTCTTATAAACAATCAATCTGCTTTAACAAAAATTTCAAGCAATCATCTCAATTTTCAATTATCTAAGAGAAAAAAAAAAGGATTCCAGAAGGGAAGGTTGATCAAGATCAAAACAAAAATAACTGTAACCACCTGCTTTTAACTAAAACCAATATTATATTCTATCAAGATTTTGTGATGAATACTCATAGAAAGTCATGAATAAAGGACTCACTAAAGCAGCCAGTGAAGATGAGAAGGTATGGGCACAGAGCTAATGAGGATGACTGCTCAATCTGTAAAGGCAAGTTTACTAGTCACCACATTTAGATGCTAATCTCATAGTTTCAGATGTGCATCTACAAACTATATATGGCTCCAGAAAAAAAAAGCCAAGTGTACAAGTCCAAGAACTAGAGGGTCTATGCATGAAGTCACAATTTAGAGGGCACCGAACTATCTGAAGAAAGGAAGGAAAAAAGGAAGAAAGAAAAGTGAAAAATCATCAATAATTAATTGCTAGAAAAATAGTTAATTAATTAATTGCTAGTTCAAATGCTCACTTTTGTATCCATGTCTTTCGTTAGAATAATCTACATAACTCATTAAGGGCATTAGAAGGGAACACTCAAGTTTTAGCAAATGGTATTTCAGAGCAGATCTCGTTTTTACCATCAAACAACTGTCAGAAAGACGGATGACTAACAAAATAATAGTGTGTTTAATGTTTGTCAATGGAGGAAAAAAGCATGCAATTCAAAAAAGACATCACCTGAAAGGGTCCCAAGTCCCATCCAACTATGTGGTTCCCATGCATATCGCAGAAATATGCAAGATTCAACAGCCATAAACCTTGTTTGACAAACCCTTTTGTCATCATCAAAGAAGTGACAAAACAGGAAGACAAAAGATCAGCAAAAAAATGTTTGCAACCAGTACAAAATTCAAGCTGAAGACTGACTATTTACAGATAATGAAGTCCTTTAGATGCGCTTGTGTAGTCAGTTCCAGAGCCACTGTATAACAGTCCTTAATATTTTTGTGTCATGAATTCTTTTGGCAGCTTGACAAAGCCTATGGATTCTTTCTCTTATATTTTTTAAAATTCATAACTGAAGATAATGCTAAATTTCTCAGGACATATATAAATTTATATCTAAAGGCAACACTAAATTTTAGTTAGACAGTGAAAATAAAGATGTAAACTTTTTCTCACCCAATTTCACAGAGTACCCATAACCTGTCCAGTCCATGGACCACAGGAAGTTAAGGACCTCTAATGAAGAACATCCTAAAAGATACTCACAATCACACAATCACCTATCCAAACAAATAAAACCAAGTGAATTTAATAAAAAAATTATCCCAATTACTGCATGTGCTTGGATAGACAACCTAGAGGACTTGACCATTTTTATAACGACAGGCACTGAAAATGGATAATGAAAAGAGTAGACTGGATTGCCAATGGTAAAGTCAAATTCTTTAAATGACCCAAATTTTTCCATGCAACAAAGAGAAAATCTTTTTTAATATCAACATTATTCTGGTGGCCTTATATGATTGGGTTGTTAGGCAGGAAATAATAGCAGGATAATAATAGCATCAACCTTCCAAGATTGTTTTAAGAATAAAATGAGATAATAGTTGTGTTTTTTTTTCATTTTATTAAAGCTTTTTATTTTCAAAACATATGTATGGATAATTTTTCAACATTGACCCTTGCAAAGCTTTCTATTACAAATTTTTCCTCCTTACCCCTCACCCCTCCCCTAGATGGCAAGAAGTCTACTTGACAAATCGCATATGTGAATACATAATGTTACATTTAGCTTGTTGTGCAAGAAAAATCGTATCTACAAGAAAAAAAAATCTGAGAAGGAAAACATAACGGAAGCAAACATCAATAGAGAATGTGAAAATGTTACGTTGTGGTCAGATCCCACAGGCCTCTCCCTGGGTGTATATGGCTTTCTTTATTGCTGAACAATTGGAACTGGTTTGAATCATCTCATTGTTGAAGAGAACCATGTCCATTAGAATTGATCATCATATAGTCTTGTTGTTGCCGTGTATAATGATCTCCTGGTTCTGCTCATTTCACTCAGCATCAGTTTATGCAAGTCATGAGATATTTGTGAAGTATTCTGTAAACCTTAAAATGCTTGCTATTATTATTATTTAGTTGGTATTTAAAACATCTAGACAGACTAATTACCATAATGTGTTTTATCAATGCCATCTATTATACAAAGGTCCCAATTTTAAAATAAGTGTGATGTGTGAACAGTCCTAAAAAATAAGAGACCTATGTTTAAAACCACACAGTTCCTTCCCTAATTGTGTGACTTTGGACAGAATATTTGATTTGGAAGGTAACATCTAGTCTAACCTCACCTTTTGACAGTGATAAAAATAAAATTCAGATATATGCAGTGAAACATTCAAAATCACAGTATGTGACAAAGCAGAGACAAAGGACCCAGGTTCCCTTATTTCTACTTTAACTATTTTTACTTAACCTCAGTTTCTTCATCTGATCACTTCACAGTTTTGAAATCTCTGTTTCCTATATTTTGGTCTCCAAAAATTCAAAGGTAACCCTTTTTCCTTCCAGTATAGAATTTGAAATTAAGGTTAATTCTAACATTAAGAGATAATGCCAGGTCCAACTATTGTCTCAGCAAAGAGCTAAAGAAAATAAGCTAGAAAAAGATGCAAAGTTTAGTAACTGACCTAATTTCAGTCATAAGCATTAAATTAAATTCATAGGCCCACAGGAAAAAAAAAAAACCTAGTGACTCACTATGGAATCCTTCACAGCCAGACATTAAAGTCTCCCAGTAAAAATACTCATGCTTTCATTCTTTTAAAAGATTAAGTACAAATTAAGTTTTTAAAACTGCCTCTCAATTTTGCGCGATTTCTATTTCATGCCAAAGGCCTTCACCTTCTAGAGTTTGACACTATAATAAGGAATGAAGTATTTTCTCTAGCATGTAACAAATAAGAGAGGCAACATGGTTCAACAGAATGAATGAGGATGATAAGATCCTGCCTCTGACTCATTCTGACCAAGGGACTCTGGGCAAATCACATAACCTTTCGTTGAATGAATGAATGAATGAATGAAGCATTAATTAAACTATATGTGAAAAGCACTGTGCTAAGCACAGGGAAACAAATGTTCCATCTCTAAGATTGTCTCTGCTCTCAAAAAGTTCTAATGGGAGAGACAACACACAAGAAAGGTTTAGCTCCCAGATGAGAAAGTCCTATTGTCCTTAAGAGTACAGCAGCAAAGGAGTTGGTAGAAAGTTTTATTTAATTTATTTCTACTCATACAATGATATTTCTTGTAAATTAAGACAACTCTGTGATACCACTAAACACCTGTCATATTGGCTCAGATGACAGAAAAAGATAATGACAAATGTTGGAGGGGATGTGGGAAAACTGGGACACTGATACATTGCTGGTGGAGTTGTGAATTGATCCAACCATTCTGGAGAGCAATTTGGAACTATGCTCAAAAAGTTATCAAACTGTGCATACCCTTTGACCCAGCGGTGTTTCTACTGGGCCTGTATCCCAAAGAGATCTTAAAAGAGGGAAAGGGACCCATATGTGCAAGAATGTTTGTGGCAGCCCTTTTTGTAGTGGCTAAAAACTGGAAACTGAATAGATGCCCTTCAATTGGAGAATGGCTGAATAAATTATGGTATATGAATATTATGTAATATTATTGTTCTGTAAGAAATGACCAGTAGGACGATTTCAGAGAGGCCTGGAGAGACTTGCAAGAACTGAAGCTAAGTGAAATCAGCAAAACCAGGAGATCATTATACACGGCAACAACAATACTATATGATGATCAATTCTGATGGGCATAGGTCTCTTCAACAATAAAACGTTTCAAACTAGTTCCAACTGTTCAGTGATGAAGAAAGCCATATACACCCAGGGAGAGGGATCTGAGTGTAGACCACAACATAACATTTTCACGCTTTCTGTTGATGTTTGCTTGCATTTTGTTTTCCTTCTCAGTTTTTTTTTCTTTTTCTTGTAGATTCCATTTTTCTTGTATAGCAAGATAACTGTATAAATATGTATACATATATTGTATTTGTCATATATTTTAACATAGCTAACATATTTATTAAACTACCTGCCATCTAGGGGAGGGGATGGGGGGAAGGAGAGAAAAATTTGGAACAAAAGGCGGTCAATGTTGAAAAATTACCCATGCATATGTTTTGCAAATAAAAAGCTTTAATAAAAAAATAAAATAAAAATAAAAAATTTTAATAAAAAAATTAGAAAAAACATTAAAAATAAATAAAATGATATTTCTTATATTGAATCATTTGACAATGCCAGGGACTTTGATAAAAATTTTTTTTTCTTTTTTGGAAATTCAAAAAATAGTGATGGCAATATCTTTAGGAGCAATTGCCAGGCCACTCTCCATAAGAGATACTTCTCAGATGATGCATAAGGGCAACAACCCTAAATGGCATTGCTATTCTTGTCAGACAACTTTCTGACACTAACAGTTATGAAATAGGTGCTGATTTCAACTGGTAGAAGTTCCTTTAGTGATAACTCCTCAGATTATTAAAAGCCTGAACATTCCCTTACCCCTCCCTCTCTCCAAAAAGTGCACAGATGGGTCATGGACGTGGGATTTTATTGATGCAGGAAATTCCTAAATAAACTCCTGACATTAATGTAAATTAGCATCTTCCCTGCAAATTTATTTCAGAGTTATCTAGAACCACAGGATTGTGAACCAGGGGTCACACAGCCATGTATGTATCAAAAGTAAAACCTAAACCCAGATCTCTACCCACTATATTACACCAACTCTGAACCAAAACCACCCAATGCCATTCAACCACTAAATTATACAATAAGATATTGAATTTTATTGTCAGCCAGCCTGACTTTCTAATCAGGAAAAGGTGACAGGAAGTTGATTTTGAGAGAAATGCTGGGAGAATTTAGATCCTCTTTACTAACAGAAGTTCTCAACAAATTTGATTTTTTTTCTCAAAAAAGTGGCTATGGAAGGTGCATTTAATATAAAACTTTGAAGAATTAAATGGAGAAAAAGCATCAGGATTTTATTATTATTTTAACTGTCACCAAAACAAAACAGATCCTTAGCTCTGGAACATGTCCAATTAGCAGAAGGAAAAAATCATTCTAATTGCCAAGTTAATGGGCTCTACTTTGATGTTCTTCATTTTCCACAGAAAACCATTCATTAATACTAAGCTTTTTCTTCCAAAATGTATTCATATATACTGGTTCATCCCAGTCTTAAAAAACAGGCTGATCATGATATTTTAAACTCATTTGGATGTTTCCCCCAGTTAACATTTCTATAATATTAATAAGTCTAATCTCTTTCAAGCATAAGATATGAGAAAAGGTTAAATGGAAGAGGTATTTTTAGCTTCATTTCATCACACATAATAATTCTACTGTCTTTTTTTTAAAATCACAGCAGCAAAACAACTAAATTAATCACCAGATGAGAACAATATCCTGACACAAGGAAATATATCAAAAGCATCACTCAGCTTGTAAAAATGTATATTCCCAGGATTCAACAATGTATCTATAATTCAAGCCATTCAACCAAAACCTATATTTGAGAAATACACATTCTTCCTTGATGATTCCTTTTCTTTCAAGTCTTAACTTATCACCTCTATGAAATTTATGCATCTGGATCTCACATTTCCAACTGCTTGCCAGAGTTCACCACCTGGACATTGATCCTTTAGTCTCCCTCATTCCCACATCTAATCAGTTTACCAATTTTCTTAATTCTAAGAGCATAATGAAAAAACATGAGTTTTTACCTGTTAGCAAGATCATACTCCAATGAGGAGAGACAATAGATAAAAATACAACTGTAGAGAAAGGCCTAAAAAGGACAACGAGAAAGTAAATGGCAAAACCCAAGTGTTCTTAGGGTACATTCGCAAGCCAGGGTTTGAAGGCAGGGCAGAATGCAAAACTCAGAGAATGTTAGGAGGCAGTGGCAAGAGGTTCTCCATTTCAACCCAAGGATTAGAGTTGGTGACTCCCAACTCAGCCAAGCAGTATGAATAGCCATGGGACCCTTCATCCTCTGAAGGAAAGCAAAGAGAAAGGCTATCCTCCCAGTAAGTCGTTCTGGCACCCTGTCACCTAGCTGTTCCCTCCACACTAGTCCCAGGCAAACTCCCCAACCAACCCAACCAGGTTCCTTGAACCTTCCCCTACTTCAGGCTGTTCCTTTTTTAAAGAACACTTATATCTAGACTATGATTCAATAGGTTTCTTCTATTTCTCCCAGCCCCACTCTAGTTCCTGCTGGCTGAAAGCAATCTCTTCTTTGTTCCAGGCACATCCTACCGAGAACAATCCTTTTCTGTTTATATGCCAGATCATCTCTATTTGATAAGAAGCTCCTTGAGGGTAAAGATAAAAGTATTTTTCATCTTTGTATCTCCTCCGTTACACAATCTTTTGCAAATAGATGCTTAATTATAAGTTATAATGGATAACATTTACATAGCACTTTAAGATTTGCTGTGCTTTCCATCTAATTAAATAATCATGATGACAATGACTGTTGACATTTATATATTGCTTACCAGGAAGTCATTCAAGCTATTAACCAAAACCTATACTTCAGAAGTAAGTCTACATTGTGCTAAGCACTTCACAATTTTTAATCCATTTGAATCTCACAACTGTGCAAGAAAGGTGCTATTTTTATTCCTATTCTGTCCCATGGATGGAAGCAGACAGAAGCTGAGTGGTTTGTCCAGCATCATACAACTACTAAGTGTCTTGAGCCTAGATTTGAATTCAAGTCTTCTTGAATTTGGGTCCCTTGTTGTAGACACTGTGTCACTAGCAGAGTTTACTAAATTTAACAGTCAGATTACTAATGTTTTACTGCCCATGGGAGTAAGGGATTTGAATGATTCCCAGTGGTAAAAGTGGAAGCTTTATGTTTATCCAGGTATTCTAGAATTGGTGGCATGTATGCTACAAATGCAGACTGGGGCGAGTTGTCTTTTCCCAAGTTTATTATTCACTAATACATTTGTATACTCCAAATCTGCCAAGACACATTGGGAGGGGAGGGAGTAGTGGAGCAGATTTTAGAGAAAGGAAAGCACATCACAATTATGTAACAGCTCAAATGCATCATCAGCTCTTGGAGCAAGGCCAGGACCTACCCTACATCCCAAAGAAATTATCTACAGATTTCTAGTTTGCCAGAGGGCAGAAAAACTAGCTCAATTAAAACCCATACAGTATCACTGTTAACTCCACTAAGACACAGATTTGCAGAAGATAATAGACGGGGGAAAAAAAAAAACCCAGTGTGCTAGAGTCAGCAAAAATAGCATCACCCTAATTTTCAAATTCACCAAAAAAAGTAAATTGGAAACTTGAGCATGGTAAGTGAAAGAAAAGGCAGAAAAATCAGTTAACAACAACACAAACAAGAAGGAAGGCATACTTCTTCAATGAACTGTCTTTATTGCTATTGTACACTCTCTTTTATGAAACATCTTTTTGCTAAGAGGCAATCTTATCACATATAAAATTAAATGTTTTTCCCTATAATTCCAAGCCCTAAAAGGTACTTGTAAGACATTCATGATATACTCAGCTGGGATGGTGATGCATGCCTGTAATTCCCACTATTAGGAAGGCAGAGGCTACTGAAATGCTCGAGTTTAAGATTTCTACAGTAGATAACCAATTAGGTATCTGTATTAAGTCTGAAACCAATATGGACCAAGTTGGAAATCAAGCAGATTAAAGCTCTTGTCTAAACTAAACTGGCAGTAGGAGTAAGAGCAAGGGTGAACACAACATTTTTAGCTTGGGTAAGATATGGAGACACCCTTTCCCCTCCAAAAAAATTAAACCCATAACAGTGGAACAGCTGATTCCTAAATTATGCATGTAGTATCCTAACAGAACAGCTGTAAGCTGGAGACTCAAACCAAGCTATTATCTGTTTGTACCACTTATGTCAATAGCACTAATTTAGATAGGCAATTGGCTATAAATGAATGCATTTGATCTAATTTCTAGATTCTTCTACACACTAAGCTAAAATAAAATATAACAAATATTTATTAAACACACTATATATGCAGATCTCTGTGCTAAATCTAGGGAGATGCAAAGCTTAAATCTAACCATTCCCTCCATATACTGGGGAGTTCACTGTCTAATGAGCTGGCCATTTATTACCCTCTCTAGGTACATATAAATTTGTAGACCTCCTTAAAATGCATCCCTCAGAAAGGAACACAATATTCCCAAAAGATAAAAAGCAAAAGGAAGATAAGAAAGAATTGATGATAAAATAAACTTGGTGGGATCAGAAAATAATGCATACACAACAACTATAACAATTACATGTTTTGTTGTTATTTCCAATTACATGGAAATAACAACAAAACAAAACAGCACCACAAAACCACAATGGCCAAGTTCAGATCCAACAAGGGATAAGGAATGTCACCTCCACCAGCTTCTGGTTGGGGAGAGGGAGAGCCAGAGGTGGAATACTATAGATGTGGCATTTTTGAACTATGTTGTTTAGTTTTCCTGACCTTTCATTTTTAATTCTTTAGCATAAGAGATGAATGCCCTGAGAGAACTGGGAAATGACAATGAAAGAAAACACAAGCAATGTAAAAACAAAAGATATAAGTAATTTTCTTTTTTTTTTTTTTAAAAAAAAGCAAAAGTGTGGACCTTCAATGAATCTGGTATGAATTCCTAATTCATAATAAAGGAGTCCTAATAAAGAAGTCAGCTAGGGGAAAGAGATAGGAGTCTACACATCCAAAGGCCAAAGGATGTGCCCATTTGAATTGTCTAAACCACAATGACGTAAAATTTGTTTCTGCACATTTATTTTTAGAGACTTGTTTTCTAGTAAAACTGTTTTGTTCCCCATAGCTGAGTTAGCCTTGAATATTAACTTACAAATTGGAATTATTTCAATTCAGAGGCAATATGGTATATATAGCAAGAAGACTGGGAGTCCAAAAATCTGAGTGGGAGCACCATTTCTCCTAATTAGCTATCTGTGTGTTTGTGTGTGACTGGAAAGACAGGAAGAGGTCATGCTACAAAAAGCTTTAAATGCCAAAGAGAAGGCTTTATCTGATGCTGAAGGCACCCTGACCAAGTCATTGATCTTACTGATTCTCAGCTTCATCACATGTAACTAGAGGGCAGTGTGGTGTAGTGAATAGATTCAGAATCAAAAAGATCAGGACATAAATTCCGTCTCTTGACAGACCGACTGTATGACATTGGGCAAGTCATTTAACTTTTCATTGTTTCCAGGCATCCCTCTAGATACCCCCTTGCAATGGAAGAAGTTGACTATACTAATTAAGTAACAGGCTTGATACCAATAAAATAAATAAATAAATAAATCCAAAAATCAAACCCATAATGGATGAACCAGATGATGTCTAAATATTTTTTCCAGGACCAAAATCACACTGGGGATGGAAAAAGCTGGAGCAAGCTCTGGGTTACAGAGTTAATCTTTATTGTGGTTTATTTTTATGCAGATAAACAGGAACTACCTACATTATATTTTTTAAATCTTAGCATTATTGTTTATTTCATTTTTTTTCACTCAACTTTCTGCCCTAAATTCTTCACATTCCTACCACTTCTTTCAAGGAATTCCTACCACTTTTTCAAGGAATCAAATTTTACTGCAATAGACATTAATAGATATGAAAAGTAGAGTAATGAGAATTTGATTTCTCTGACAGGTGATGGGCTCAGGGATTCAATTTTCCTCTTACATGTTTGGGGGAGGGGGGGGTCCATTTGAAACATGGTTCCATTTGCAACCATACTGTTTGTGAATGGGTATGTTTTAAAAGAACCACTCAGCATAATGCAATACAACTAAATCGATCGAAACACATGAAAAGGCTGGAGGATCAGTAATATTTAGCAATAATATTTAACATATTGTTGCTAGATTGTTATTTAAATGTTCAAGATCTGAAACATTTTAAGAGAGTTTTCATTAAATCTAAGCAAAACTGCATTTTAACTTTTAGAGTAGCAGAAGGCACATGCAGATAAGTTTAAGGAGAAGGTTTTTAAATAAAACATGAACAATGAATTTTTACTTCATTCAGGAATTTGGCATTTGATGATTACTATAAATTTTTCTTGTTCTTTTTCAAAGATAAAGTAACTCTTATTGTTAGATATTTTTCAATTTTTAAAAATACAGGGCATTTTTAATAATCATCATCTTCATTTCTTCTTAAAAGCTCTATTTTGCCACTCAATCTCTGCTCTTTTGAATTTGCTCAAGTATTTTATGTGAATAAAATCACTGAGCACTATCTAAATTTCAATTGTTGAATATCTGGTAGCCCATCTCCCATCAAAAATTCACTTCTGCCAAAAATAAGATGATAACTGGGCTCCACTATCAGTAATGAATAAAAAAAGATAACCTCAATTGTTTTCAATGTTAAGAGCTGATGACAGTTTATCACTGAGAAATCTAACCTCTGTCCTCTGAATGAATGGCAAAGCATCCTTCTGGGAAAATGATTAACTCAGTACATTTTATCTTCCTGCAGACTGATCCTGCCCACTCTACAAATAGATTCTCTCCAGAATTGGTTAAATTCACAAGGTTACCAACAACATGGAGTACATGTGACACCTACTAGCTATATATTAATAGAAAATGCTAGCAGTGACTGAGCTAAAATGTCCGAAATCTCCTTAGAAACACCCAAGCCAGTAATCCTTTTGGGATTTTTGTTTGCCAATGATTAAGTCTCTTCTCATTTAGAAAGTTACTAAAGAGTGAAAGGTACTTACGGTTTGCCCCCTGGGATTCCTGCTAGATTTGGAGGGATTGTAGGTACTCTCATGTGAGGAGGGGGGTCAAAACCAACCTGAGTAAAGGGAAAAACAAAGCACAAAGAAAGAACATCTCAGACTTAGGGAAGAATTGAATACAGCAGGGGACAAGATAAACATTTTGATAACTTTGATATCTCTTTAAGGGAAAGAAGGAAGGAAACACATTTATTAAACTTACTACATGCTAGGCACCTGTGCTAAGTACTTTGCAAATAACTCATCTGATCCTCACAAAAACCCTGGAAAATAGTTGCTATTATACCCATCTTAAGCTTGAGGAAACTGAGGCAGACAGCATTAAGTGCTTTGACCAGCTAGTTAGTGTTTGAGGATGGATTTGAACTCAGATTTGTCTGAGTATAAAAGAGGACAACATTTGATAATACTTGCCCAAGACCTTTTTTCCCTCTAACTCATTCAGAAAATATGCTAGAGAATACTAACTTTTTTAAGTGTTTTAAAGTTCACCCACAGAGGCAATATAATTCTCCAAACACCATAGGCCGATACAGTTATTTTGAAGAAAAACCCAAACCCAAACAAAACCTGTGTTTAAGATGATAATTAACTTTGCATGCCATTCTTTGAGACTTTACAATGCTCCATTTATCCACACACTCTCCCACAAATTTTATTAACAAGTAGATGGACCCAAACCTCCTAATAGAGCCCAAAAGATGTCTAACTCAAGTGATCTGATAAATCTGATAACCATATCTGATAAATCATCTTTGTACACTGTGGTCAATTTTTAATCCCTGGTTCCATTCCTCCTGCTGCTAAACATGCTCCCAATCATTACCAGAGTGTCCCCATATAATACAAATTTACTTTAATCATACTATCAAATTACAATCAAGCATTTCACTGGCAGGGGACAGGGAAAGATGAGTCAGTACTACATATACAAATCCTTCCCTTACACTAGTGATCAAATCTGCTTTCCAATCTTTCTGACAAAGAGAAGAGGAGAGGAGATTTACCCTTCCTTTTCTAGAAAGCCTAAATATATTCTCAGGAATTCAGTCTTTTGTTTTTTAAATATAGGACTTATACATGCATGCTATACACAATTCAGTGCAAAGGCCTCCCCCCCTTCCCCTCCCCCCCCCCAAGTAGGAGGCTAGAACTGGAAGGTACCTTTAGAGGCCATTTGATCCAATCCCCATTTTAAAGATAAGGACTTGAAGAAATAAAGGACACATGGGTTAAGTATAAAAATCAAAGTTTGAAGCAAGGGTCCTCTGATTCCATAGGCAGAATGCTTATCAAGAGTTACAACCAATTTTATTTTGTTTTCCAAGTAACGGGGGAAAATTTTTTTTTAAAAAAGAATTAAAAACCTTATGTGAAATTTCATTCAAGTAGTCTTAAAACACCCCCCTTCCCTCCCCACACAACTGTGGTGGTGGAAAACCAGATGTTTCCAACCATTACAGTCCAGCATAGCTTCCTAATACTACTAAGTAAAACAAAAACAGTTTGGCATTTGTTAATGAACCATATCACTGATGAAGGCTGCAGAAAGGAAAGCGTCTGTAAATACACTGAGATGCTTTGTTTTTGAGGTGTGGAGTTTTGCTATTCTTGACCACGTAGCTAAGTGAGTGAGACACACAAGGAAGCAGTCAGCCCCTGGTGTTTCTCCAGCCCGGGAGTTTGACAGGGCTAAATGAAGCATGCAGCTTTTCTCACTGAACCAAAACCCATCCCACGGAGATGGAAGCAGTGTGTGGCCTACCATTGGGGATCGTCCGTAGGCCACCACGGCAGCTGCAGCTGCGGCGGCACTCATCTGGGGAGACATGTTGTGTAAACTTGCGTAAGCCGCTCCAGGGCTGGTCAATTCTCCATTCATGCCAGCATGGGGGACCATTCCAAAGGGAGCAGGGTATGGGCCAGGTACTGCCAGAGGTGTCCTCAAACCAGCTGCTGGAAAGGAACCAACATTGTGGTAATCCAATGTGCTAAATGGAAGGTGATCGCTAATACCATTATCGCTTTTTCACATGCATGACAGATACGGGAAGGAAGACAAAGAATGTTGTCTTGGAAAGTAGGTAGAGTCCTTTCTTCCTTGGAGCTTAAAATTAAGTAGCATGAAAGGTAAGGCACAATATACAGCACTTTCATAAATATTTTTCATTCTCTCTGTCTCTCTACCAGTGTAGGGTGCAGGGGAAGGAGTGTTATTTTAATTGAAAAGGATAGAAACACCCTCCATTGATGTACATGAATTTGTTAGTAATTCATGGTCTTTAGCTGCCTGAGGAACAAAGAAATTAACTTCCTCATAATCATGTACTATCAGAGGCAGAAACACACTATCTACCTTTCATTTGTCTAGACCAAGGGTTCCTAATCCTTGTCATGGACTCCCCCCCTTACCCTTTGGCAGGCTAGTGAAGCTTTTTTACAATGTTTTTAAAAGCAAAAAAATATATAAGAATACAAAGAAAACCAATTATATTTATGTACAGCTATCAAAATATTAAAAAATGAAACATTCACTGTATCCAGAGTAAGAAGCACTCATCCAGACAAAATACCTGCTGACTAGAATGGACCAAGTGTTAATGATATGCCCATTTTGCAGATATGGAGTTTGTTAAAGAAATAAATGCATTTACTTGACCTCGTTGCAGAGGAATATTTTCTTGATAAAATCTAACCATTTCCCCTGTTCCAACTTTCCATACAAATGAAATATCAACCATGGTTCTGTGTAAACTAAAGAATGGTTTTAGAAGTGATTATCCTGGTGTTTATTTTCTTTTGTGCCCAAGCTGTTTCTTTTCCCAATGAGGATGATAAAGTTGAGAGTTATAAGTTTATTCATAGGCCAGCTTTGAACTTCAAATATCCCTCACTTCATCTGAAGGAGAGAACACTGTCTCCTGAGGGACATACCTCCAGAAAACTAACCAACTAAAAGAGACAGTAGGCACACTTGAGCTCAACGTGCCAGGCTGCCTCAGCAAATATTAACTAACTCAGATACACAATAATAGTTTGGTAAGGAGATTACATTCAGAATAATTATCAGAAACTTTATTGAAGCGCCTACCATTTGGACTATTTGGAAATAAAATAAAGAGCCGAATGTAAACAGTCTGAGGCAGAAAATGGTGCAGCTGCTGAAAACCAAGAGGGAACAGCTGTTTCTTATCATGGTTTCTCAGTGATATGAAGGAGAGTGGCAATAAGCACATTTAATATTCATGGAGAAATGACATTACAATAAGATTAAAAGAAGACACAAAAAGCACAGTAAAGAAAAAGAAAAAAAAACCAACAGAGGTAATGTGTTCTACCAGCTTGGTTAACAAGGGGGTCCATTGTTGGAGGTTTGCCGAGGCCTGGACGAAGTCCTGGAGTTGCGCTGGTGCCCGGGGTTGGCACATCGCTTCGAGGAGTTGGTGTGCTGGATTTCAGAACGGGCGTGCTGGCTTTTTCATGCTGGTATCATTAAACAAATTAAATGAGTATTATTTTTAATCCAAGCCATATTACACAATTTATCACAACAGCAGCTGGGACACTGGGCACCTACTAGCTACTCCCTCGGCCAATTTTCATAAATCCACACAATGTTGACAGCATTAACTTGTGAGCGAGAAATGTTGACCTTTCCTCTTCCTGCCAGAATTAAAATTCAAGCTAGAAAAGCAGAACATGATCACACTTCTTCCTCCGCAGATTTTTTTTTTAAATTGGTATTTTTCTGTGAGTCTACATTCCCTGAAATCACTGACATCTCAATTAACAAGTTAGAATGATGACCAGGGGTCATGCAGGGGGAACTTCACACTACCCCCCTTGAAACTAAGCACCAGCTCCCTTTTAAGAGGCAACACACCCCTTCTTCTCACTTGTCAGTAACAGCAAGGATTGGGAAGCTGTGGAGCCATCAATTTCAAGAATGCCACAAAAGCACCACTTCAAATGCAATGGGCTTTGCAACATGAATCATCAAGGTATATAGTGGGAAAAGCAGTGAACTTGGAAAACAAGCCCAAATCTGAAACCAGCCTCTGCCTCTTACTACTTCTACCAGTGTGATAATGAGCAAGTCAGTTAAACCTCTGGTGCTTTAATTTCCTTGTCTATTAAGATAAGGAAGTTCATGGAATCATCTATCTAGAGCTGCAAAGGACCTGAGAGGTCAGAGTATCCAACCCTCCCATTTTATAGATAAGAAAAATGAAATCACCAGAGCACTTGTTCCTCTCTCCTCACCTTCCAAAATTAAGCAACTAGCCTAAAATTTTTCCATCTTAGGGCCCTTTCAACTCTAGATTTAAGATTCTATGATCATCTTGAATGAAGAATATGGCAGTCACCTGAGAATCTTAGGTGGGAAAGCTTATGGGAGAAAAATAAATAAATCACTGACTCACAAAAGCCTAAATTCCCTAGGGTAGGGGCCATGAACTTTTTTTTAATGTTTTGATAACTGTGTTTCAACATAACTGTTTTTCTTTGAAATTTGATTGATGGATTTGTTTTGTACATTTCAAAATAGCTGTCTGAGAAGGGTCCATAAACTTCCAAAGAGGTTCAGGATATCAAAAAGATGAACTCTTGACTGCAAGTAATGATATAGTATCTCCCAGTAATAGAACTCTGTACATTTTCTAACTCTTCCTACAAAAAGTTAGCCATGGCTGGCACATCAAATAACTATTCTATTACTCTTCTGCCCTCAACATTTTATGAGTTTCAGAATCTTCTGGTGGATTTAGTCCTCAGTTCTGAGTTTATACATAAACTATATATAAACACACACACACACCACACACATACACACACCTATAATGTATATATGTATGAGTGTATATATACACACATCTACATATAAATACATATGCTTGCATGCATATATATACATACACAATATATGTGCATATATATATGAGAGACTAAATTTTCATTGAAACTAGTGCTAGTACAAATTGTGCATCTTTTAGCACACCTATAGATATTCTCAGCTACTTAAGCAAAGATAGTATGGCTTGGGTTTAAAATATACCACATAGTAAACTAGAGTAAAGAAATGGGAACTGTTTTCTCCCCCAAAAAGGAAAAATTCCAGAATTTTGAGGTTTTCTTCCCAGAATTTCCTTTTAAAATTTCTGGGATCTTTGCAGCCAGCACAAATTCCCCAAGTAATTCCCCGAGTAAGATAACCACATACTTAGAAAAGGGTTTTTTACTTTGTTTTTAATGTATAAAGGCATACAACTCAATTGTAGCTCTATACTGGAATAGGGAATCTGGCTGTTCACAAATGGATTCCAGATGAGGGCTTAGACCCACATTTAACAGTTTTTCTAATTACCTAGAAGAAATAGACTATTACATATCCTAGATTTAAGGCTCAAAAAAGGGAAACTTTTTAAGTTGTATAGTTTGTCTTTGAAATTTTATACCATACAATAGCAGAGAAAAATGTTGAAATATATTTTTAAAAAAGAATGAAAAAATAAGCTTGATATATAGAAAAAAAGTTAAGTGCACATATTAAGTTACTGCAAGGAAAAGATGCTCTCTTTAGGGATTGGTATGGAGGCCTAACATTTTAAGTTAAGTTGGTAAGCAGAAAATAACTAAACTTCAAAGTTTCTACATTTAGAACCTATTCTGGAAAACTCTGTCAATGTTTCTGATAAGGGGACTTTTTAGAAAAAACAAACTGAATATTCTTCAAAGAAGCTAAATAGTTTACAAAACTTACCAAACTCATTTCTTTGGATTTCAAGGAAGTAGAACTTCCTGAGGATGCTGTGGATGCTGGACTGCTTGAGGCATCTTTTTTCAGCAGACGGGTTTTGTCAATACCATTTTCTCGGGGTGAATGTGCAGGGCTTGCCCGTGGAGATGAGGGATCCTCCATAAAAATAACCAAAATTTTCAAAGATTAAGCTGACACTTTTAATCAGTCCTATCCACAACCAAATTAATTTCCTAGATCTAAAAGGAGAAAATGATCAGAACTGACAAGCAGTAACTTTTGAATTAAGTAATGTGCATTTTGCACAAAAAGCACTCTCTATCTATATATAAATGTATGTATACACATATGTATGTGTGTGTGGGTATATATATGCATATATATACATGTATATGTGTATATATATATATGTTGTGTGTGTGTGTGTAAAAATAAGTAAAAACAGCAAGTGATTACAACTAAACTCCCATATATTACTAGGTAGACAGAAGCCAGGAGTTTTATCTTCCCCTCTGATCACATAGATCACATGTCTAAAAGGTGGTGGTAGTGAGATAAAGTAAGTTAAGGGCTAGAAAAGGAAAATAATTCTACAAACTACACTTAGTAAATCAAAGATTTAATAAACAAAAACTAACAATCCCATATAAAGTCTAGGTCAGGTTCATGATCGAGCAATGAGCTTTTTCCTTACTAAATTTTAACAACAAAAAGCACCTTTGTTTAATTTATTTTGGGGACTTATCAAACACTTTTATTCAGATCTCAAGACATTTCTGATGATACAGATTGACAGAATAATTACCTCATTGGATACATCCACAACTAAGTTGTCATCGCTTTTATCACCATCACTGTCCTAAAAAATTATTTTAAAATAGTCCTAGTTAATAGAGTGCCAAAGGTATTCAAATCCTATAATTTAATCTGTATTACCAGAGCTTTATTAATGAAATCACAATCTCCTTTTGAAAGCTAATATATATTCTGCTACATATCAAGCTATTTACTTTTTCTCTTTCTCAATTTTAAAAAGGACATTAAAGGCTTTCTTGGATAACATGCTTATCTTAAAACATCAATAATTAAATTCAGCCAACATTTTCAAAGCATCTACTACTACTGTGTAGGTAAAAAGATAAAAAGACAATCTGTTTCCTAAGAGTTTAGAATCAAAATGGTGGTGTGAGAAAAATAGGAAAATGCAACATATATACAAAACTGAGTGCCACACAGGTGAAACGACTTGTGGGACAGGTGAAGAAAAGAGAAATTCCATTCAGAGGGAAAATGCATTAGGGAAAGCTTCATGGAAGAGGGGACATTGGAATCGTTATTGAAGGAAGAAAGAGTAACAAAAGACATGGAAGAGAGAATAGCTTCCAGACTTGTAAGCAGGATTGTATGAAGGAAAGGGGAGTATAGAACAAGGTCAGGGAGTAACAGCTAAGAGAATAATTTAGCTTAGACACAAGATATAATAAAGAGAAGTAGGAAATAAGGCTAGAAAGGTAAAGAAGAATCAGGTTAATGATAGAATTAAAGATATTTCCTTCCATATCATTCTCCCCTTCCTAATTTCCCTATTAAAAGAAGCACCACAGTTATAGTCACTCAAGTCCATAAGGTTATAGCATCCTCATTCTTCTGTTGTTAGATCTTGATATTTCTATCTTTATTTCTACTATCTCGTGTACTTATCTTTCTCTTCAGTAACACCATCACAACTTTAATTAGTTCCAGCTCTCATCACCTTTAGCCAGGAATATCCTAACAATCTTCTATTTTATAATTCTGCCTTATTTCCTTCAGAGTTATGTGAAATCTCATTTTCTGCAAGCTTTTCCAGTACGCCCCCTAGCAGCTAGTGCCTTTCTTCTCCTTCAGACTGCCTTCAGTTACTCTGAATATATCTTTTGTGTAACCAATTATCTACAGAGTGTTTCCCCCATTAGAACACTCCTTAAGAGCAAGGACTGTTTTTTGTCTTTTTTTTTTTTAACATCTCTAATCTTTAATGACTGGTATAAATTAAGTTTAATAAAAATGTGTTAACTGAGGAGGGCCTTAAAATACTAGACTAAAGAGAATATCTTATTCTATAGGAAATAAGGCAGCTATTGGTAAATCAATTCTCCATGAAGTTGCAAAGTTACCATACTTTGGTTCATCTGCTACTTAACCAAAAAAAGGAACCACAAGTTCCTGACTAATTACCAAATGTAATGGAATTTTTAAGACAGAGATTTAATGTTTACATTTCCCTTAAAAGTCAATCTACATTGCAAAAGAAAAAAAAAGAAAAAAGAAATTGCCTCCATATATTTGACTTTTTAAGAGGGGAGTTAGTCCTTCCAGAATGTGGGCAACAGTAGCAATGCTTTTATCAACAATTCAATACACATTTATTAAAAACCTACTATGTACAAAAATATTGGAAAAAACTCAAAATGAGTTTATATTCCATAAGGGAGACACACAACTCATACACATGTAAATCAACATAGTGTATATAGAAAGCAATTTCAATGGAAGAAAACATAGGTGGGAGGGGGGGAGGAGGGAAGCAGTGACCCCCCACCCCCCAGCTGTACTTTAAAGAAAGCAAAAGATTCTAAGAAGTAGTGAGGAGGAGGATCACCTATGCTGAGGCTAGCAACAGGGAACAACTAATGAAACATTATGGAGGCAATTTCAGGAGCTCTTGGGCAAAAGAATAATAAGAAATAAGATTGGAAAGGCAAGTAGGAGTTAGAGTGTAGTGGACTCTAAATTTTGTATTATATTCTAGAGAGTAGGAAAATAATCTAAGGAGCAGTAAGATCCACCACATTACAGAATATGCCCAAGTTTCTCACAGTATGAGTCACAAATGGCCAAGTTGATTAAAGGATCGCATATGTAGGACTGGAAAGGCCCTCAGAGATGATCTAAGACAAGTTCCTCACATTGAACTGAGTTAATAAGACTAAGAAGGTTAAGGGGTTTTCCTAAAATTTCAGTAGGACTTTGGAATAAACTCCAGGCTTCCGCCTCCCACACTAGAGCATCAAAGCAGCACTGCCATTCTATTATCTTTTTTTGTTTTGTTTTGTTTTGTTTTTTTTTAATAAAGATTTTATTTGCAAAACATATGAGTGACTTTTCAACATTGACCTTTGCAAAAAAAAAAACTTTTTTTTTCCCAAGCTCTTCCTCGGCCCCTAGATGACAGGTAATCTAATACATGCTAGATAGGATAAATTATATGACAAATACAATACATGTATACATATCTATACAGTTATCTTACTGCACAAGAAACATCAGATCTAGAAAGAAGAAAAAAAAAACAACCTAAGAAGGAAAACAGAATGCATGGAAATATTCACAGAAAGCGTTAAAATGCTGTGTTGTGGTTCACTCTCAGTTCCCACAGCCCTCTCTCTGGATGTATATGACTATCTTCATCGCAGCACAACTGGATTGAATCACATCATTGTTGAAGAGAACCATGTCCATCAAAATTGATCATCGTATAGTCTTGTTGCTGTGTATAATGTTCTCCTGGTTCTGCTGATTTCACTCAGCATCAGTTCATGCCATTCTATTATCAATGCCAGCTTTAAAACCAAGACTGTCCTTCTTAATATAGACACGGTTTACTGGAAATAATGGCAAGCTTAGAAATCAGGAGCTCCCTTAGCTGGGGGGTTTACTATTAACTGGTTCTCAGGCCTCAGGCAAGGTCCCTAAACCCTCAAAGCACCCTTCATTTCAACAAAGGAAAAACCACATATCCAAGGCTGCAAGGGACCTCAGGGTAATTTACTTTAACCTCTTCATTTTAAGAGAGGAACAAATTGTGGCTTAGGAAGGGTCGTTAGGGCAAGTAAAAGAGGGGAGAAATAAGCGTTTACATAGTACCTATTATGTGCACGGAACTATGCTTAAGTACCTTTTCAAAAATACCCTTTCTCACAACATCCCCACAAAGGTGGCACTATTCTTATTTTCTCCCCATTTTAGAGTTGAGGAAACAGGCACACGGAAGTTAAGTGATTTGCCCATAGTGACGCAGCTAGTAAGAGTCTAGGCTGAATTTGAAGTCAGGTCTTCCCAATTTCAGGACAAATGCCCTTCCTCCTTCCACTGACTGAATTGGATGAGATCAGAAAGCCAAACTCATTAGAAATTTACAAAATCCCAGAATGTGGCCAAACCCAATTAAAATGTAACTGGGAAATGTTTAACAAGGTAAATAAAAATACAACAAAGATAATGTTAATTTGCAGCTTCCTAAGTCAATATGCCACCCACAGGGATACATTTCTATTTGAATTTGTTATCAGGGGGCTGGATAATCTCCTAGATCCCTTCTAGTTATTACAGAACCATTAACTGTCAAGAGGCTTAGTCTTTTACCCAACTCCAAAAGAATTTCAAAATGATCTAAATGTTCCAGTTTAATAATGAGTAAACCTGTTTTTTATTTTTTTTTAAAGATATCAAACGAAAATGGGTTCTCCCTCCCAATACTAAATTTTAGTGTTGGTCCTTCTTACACCTCTAAATCCGAGGGTTGATAAAGTACAGCATTAGTTAGTTGAGACAGGTGGTGTGTAGGTTTTAAGAGTAAATATTCTAAGGTACAACGATCAATTTCCCTCCAGAGTGTTAGGTAAACAGAAGGTCTGATAATTCCTCAGAGGCCCTCTCCTACACAACTCCTTTACTTGGCACTGAACTATCCAAAATAAACAAAATAAACCCCTTCATGGGTTATTTACTTACATAGTGACTGGAATCTTTATCATCCACCTTTCTTTTTTTGATGTCACTGGAATATTCGGGTCCATTTCTACGTTTATCTGTTCCTCTTAGGCTATCTGGTACCAAGAGAGAATTACTCTGCCAAAGAAAAAAAAAGTCAATCGAAATTTCTTTTTAAAGAACTCCTTGTACTTAGTGAACTTCAAAATGGGACATGACAGATGCTTTGGAAATGTAATACCTAGCATGGCCTTTTATTCCATTTAATTCATGTCATCATCAAAAGACTTTTAAAGCAAACATTTAAAGAGAATCCTACATTGTGGAATGTGGACCTTGTCTTTGCCCAAATCAGGCAATTCAACTGGCTGACTTTGCACCTTACCATTTAGATTCCTATTCAATTCAATTCATTGTTAAGAGGGGAAAAGCTCACAACATATTCATAAAAATACATTTTGGGTTTTTTTTTTTTTAGTGATTTAGGAGCAAAAAAAAAAAAGGGAAAGGGGAGACAAATGAACTAATAAAATGTGGAAGAAACAACCTTCCTAGGCATTTTGATGAACACCAGGGCTGCCAGAATGACATTGAAAACTCTTCAAAAGAGATGGGTGTGGGCTAACAATTTAACTTCCCAAAAGATAAATCAAATCTTCTACCACAATAACAAAGAAGCCCAATTGAATTCTTTCCAATTTATGGCTGGAAATAAGATTTGGTATTTTCACCTTTAATGTTTAACGCACCCACAGCTCTGGAATTTAAGGACAAAAATGGAACCACTGTAACAGCCCCCCCCCAAAAAAAATAGGTGGTTCAGTCATAGTGAATATTAATTAAGGAGGCCAGCCCGCCCTGGACAAAAGACAGGAGCAAAGACTAATCTTTTCCACAAACTACATAGCCTCCTTTCATTCAGAAATGCTAAGTACAAACTGTTGACTCAAAGAAAACAGACATTTTAGATATTTTGGGGTCACATGCCCGGATTCCCTATGCCTACAACCCTATCTCCCCTCAGGCTAAAGCACTACAATGTGTTACAAAGAGTTCTTTTAAAGTGCAGGATTAGCATATGCAAGGGGGCAATTTGTTCAGTGATGTGTTCAGGCCATTAACAAAGCTGAAAAGGGGGTGGGAGTGGTGAGAGCAAAGCACTTCTTTCACAAAGCTACCTCCCCTCCCCCACCCCCTTCTCAAAGAAGGCCAGAGAATTAAGAGAAGGGAAGGGGCCAACCCACATTTGCCCAGCATTCTTCAGCCTCTTCAAAAACAAACTTTGGGTTATAAGGCTTTGATTTCCAGGAGTGGATGCAAAAGGGCAAATATTTTATAGCACATTTTAAAAATGTGGCTCAGTTCATCCTGCATTTGGAGTTTCCTTTGTGGAGATAATGGAGCAATTTGTCATTTCTTTTTCTAGTTCATTTTGCTGATGAGGAAACTGAGGCAAACACAGTTAAGTGACTTTGTTGGGGGTCACACAAAAGATACTGTCTGAGGCCAAATTTGAACAGAAGGCAAAGTAGGGGAAGTGGTGGGTGAGGACACTGAATGACTCCCCTCCCAAAATCAGAGATGTCACCATGGGAGCTTTCCTCTTTAAGCCTTAACATGCCACTATAAAAATGAGCAGGAGGAGGAGGAGGAGAAAGAGGAGGAGGAAGAAAATAGGGAACTGAAGGCTATCTGAAGCCTCTTTGGCCTATTTTGGGGGCTGTATTTGAAAGCCAGTTTCAAGCTCTTTTATTCATGACTGCTCAAGCTAAACAAATGCCAAGGAGGCTTACATAAAAGCATGCGGAGAAGGGCCCAGAGCAATTCAGTATAAAGGAACTCCAAAGTAAAGTCTTCACGGTATTTTGTGGCAGAAAGTTGGGCTCTGGATCATTGAACTAATTACCTTGATAAATTGTGTTCAGGAAAATAACTTTCAATTGGCCAAATCCCACCCCCAAAAAGGTGGGAAGAGTCCAATATTAGCTCTAGGCAAAGTTGGCTTCCCAGAGGTTGCTTAGTTTTATGTCAAAGCTCCTCTCCACTAGATAATGGTGGGAAATCACTACTTTATACTACATAAGATTATGCTTCTTCAAGAGGCACAATGACTACTACAAGGGAAGCCAGAAGAACGTACTTGTGAGAAATTCAGAATTTAAGAACCTGGTTCTGAGAATTAAGAAGGCAGAGGGGAAAAAAAAAAAGCCCAAATGCTAGTTTCCCACTACAGCAAGTCTTTATTGAACCCTTCCCCCTAATATATAAACTTAATGCTGCTCCTTTTCGAAAGACCTAAAACAGTTTTTTGAATTAGAACTTGGCTAATTAATGTGCCCAACCATCGGCAAATTGGCCACTTTCAACCATGGGCTTTACAAAATCACAAGCATAAAATTTTCTAAGTCAAATGAATTCATATTAATAGGTCTCAGGGTCTTGGTACAGAGCCTACCACATAGTAAGTGCTAAGAGATTTGATTTAGGGCTCAGACAGGCTTGAAAACCCTGGGCTAAGGATTCCTCGACAGGAGTTCTCAAATTCATAGCAAAATAGTGCCTAACTAGTTTTGCCAGTAGAATCATATAAATGTATTCCTATAAATGTCCCATCTAAGTTACTGAAAAGAAATAGAGCTCATTCTTTTTCTCCTCTGTATTTCCTTAATTCTGTCTTTGGTTTCATAATTTGATACCATTTAACTAGGGATGAAGAAATAACTTCCACTCAGTCACCATGGCCCTTAGAAATCCAAAGTCAATAAAAGACAACTCAGTTTGCAAATTAAAAATATATATATATATACACGCATATATACATACATATTTAAGGTGAAGGGGGGAAGAGATCATAGACTCTGGAGTCAAAGAACTTGGATCCAAATTCAGCTTTGGATGTTTATTATATTATCTGTGCTACCCCCCTAAAGCAAGTTACATTTAATCTCCCTGGGTCTAATTTTCTTAAACAGCAAAATGAGTTGGTTATACTCAGCATCTGAAGTTCCTCCCAGTTCTAGATTTATTATGCTCAAAATATCTCAAAAATATCACATTAAGGAACACTAGGCTTCTTGTACATGTATTAATGTGCCTTCTCCCCTCTTTCATAGTTTGGCTTCATTTGAATTTACATGTAATTCAGAAAGAACCTAAAATTGAGTATTAAATGAATATTCTTCAAGAATTTCCCCTGAAATATTCTAGACCTGGAATAAAAATAACAGTATTAATATTGCATCTTAAGGTTAACAAAGTACTTTTAATAAGGGTTGTATCATTTTATTCTTACATTGACCCTAGAAGATAGATGCTGTTATTATTTTCATTTTCCAAGTAGGAAAACTGAGACAGGCAAAGGTTAAATGACTTGCCAGGTCCACACCATGGGTAATGTCTGCTGAGTAATAACTCCTAAATCCAGCACTTTTCATTCTCAGGAACCCTTAGTTGTAACCATGAATGTGTAAAAGAGAAAAGTAAAGATGAAAAAATTGTCTTTAAATGAAAAGTTATTAGGAGATCAATATATAAAATTAAAGTGTCTCATTTTAAATTTCATATTCTAATATCTTTATACTTACATAATAACACTGTCACAGAAATAAGACTTAAAACCTATGTGAGTCTTTTGCATTCACATTATACTTATTATTATAGACATCCACACTCATTTTAGGTGTTTTGCGCTGAGTACTACATATAGACCAATTAAGTCATCTTCTCAAGTTGTACATCATAGTCCCTTTCAATTTGTAAGAATTTGCTTTGATCAATCATAATGACATACCCAAATATAAAGAGAAATTAATATTTGGGAACTCCAAGTGATTAAAAAAAACCTTTATCTTACAAACTATTCTAATTTCATTTGATGCTCAATGTTACAAAGGCCATATTGTATTGCTGATGTTTTAAAAATTAAATCTTAAGTCGAACCCATGAATTGCAAAGCAATCTTTGAAATTAGATGTAAAAGATGCTTTGGGAAAATCTATAAATATTAACTTTAACAGAAACATAGATTTAAAGCTAAAAAGGGGTCTTTGAGATCTAAAAAAAATAATAATTATTAACATTTATATATCTAAAGTTTGCAAAGCACTTTACCTATATTATATAATTTAGTCTAACAACCCTGTGACATGATGATGATGATGGTGATGATGATTATCACTGGCCTGCCCTATATGTCACAGAGCTAGTAAATGGGTGAGGTAGGATACAAAGTTGGGCTTTCCTGACCTAAAAACATAATTTTATGCACTATGGCACCTAAATACCCCATTCCCTCATTTTACAAATGAGGGAAAACAAAGACCAAGAGAAGTAAATTAACTTATGGAAGATCATATATGTAGCAAGTCGAAGGAGTAGAATTTGAATGCTGGTTCTCCAAGTCAAGATATAGTGCTCTCTATACTGTACTACATTTACTCTATTACTTTATTTTGCAGAATAAATCAATTTTGCCTTCAAATTAAACTATTGTGTCTCTGCTCCTTGAGCAATCTGAGCATTTTTAGTTTTAACAAACCTGCAAGTTGTAAGAGCATATACTGAATTATACAGATGCTTAGACGTAGAGATAACACTACTAGAGCTTAAAAAAAATCTACATATACAAAAAATATTTATAATAATTCTTTTTAATTGTGGCAAAAAATTGGAAACCAAGAGATGCCCCATCACTTCACAGAACGGCTGAACAAACTGGTATATGAATGTCAAGGAATATCATTGTTCTGTAACAAATAAAGACATTTTCAGAAAAAACTAGGAAGACTTGTACGAACTGATGAAATGTAGTGAGCAAAACCAGAACAATTTATAGAACATTAATATTGTGAAAATGGAAAAAGTGAAATATTTAACAACTCTGATCAATTTCCACCAAAACGGAAAGAAGCTAAGATGAACAAAGATAGTCACCTCCTGGAAGGTGATGGACAAAATAGACAAAATGAGATATATTTTGTTTGAACAAGGCCAGCATGGGAATTTGGTTCTCTTTATCCATGTTTCTCACAAAGGTTTCTTCTCTACCCACCTCACCCCCTTTTTTGGTCAGAGAGAAAGGAATAGAGAATGAAGAGAAAATATGCACTTTTTAACTGAAAGAAAAACCAATTAAAAATGATGAGGGAAAGAATTAAATGCAAACTAACATACTTCCATCACAAAATGTTGGTACCACGGTTGGGGAAAAAAATCACAGGGCTAAATATTAAGTGTGACCCAGAATGTCATTTCTTATTTGGACTCATGTACACCAATACCACATGCAAAATGTTAGAAAAGGCATGGCCTTGTTCTATCGATGAGAGAGCTGATAAGTAAATGTGAAATTTCCTGAACTCCAAGAGAAGGGAGTTTTTTATTTGTGCACCTATGTGGCTCATAAAGCACTTCAGTCATAGAGAAGCCAAAAGACACTATGGCAGCATTTGTGACAGTGGATGACTTGTGAAAGAAGACCAACACATGTGGGGGACTGGAGGATAAAGCAACTCTTCTGCTAACACTAATGGCAGGGATGTGATGGATACAAAAGGGAATGTGCCAGTTAGAAAATGGCATAGTGTGAATAAGTGCATGTTTAAAATACCTTAAATGGGCTAATGTACCATACATTACAGAGCACTCTCAAAGGCATTTGTGCAACATAATTTTATGGAGATGTGTAACAGTTCCTACTCTCTTTCCTGAAAATGCTGCACTATCCAGCTCACCAATTAGGAAAAGGTTTTAATGTACTGGGTTAAAGGGTTCAATAGATTCTCTTGTTATGTAATGGAAATAAAGGTCCAAAAGTAATAGGAAATAATCCTTCTATTTAAGCCATGTAACTTTTAATTGAGTAACCTAACAATTATCAAGGAGCACACCTGGCTGAGTCAGAATGAACCTTAAGTTAAAAGAACAATAAACTGGATCATCCTTTCAGTCTCTTGGGTGTCCTGGGGGATGCTACTTGCTGACTCAAAAATAAAGCAGAGACAGATCTCAATCGGTGGATTCCAACTTGTACTCTAGCCCCTGGCCAATCATCTCAGAATGACTATAAGGGATCTAGGAATCCAAGTGTATCAAACATCATAAACACTTAAGTTTGTCATGTGGAGTGAGTAATTTTCCCTGAAAATATACGCATTATAACTTTTCAAATATAAGATTAATTGAAGAAAATATCCAGTGACAAAAAAGCTACTTTTGATTCAGTTTCTGAAAACTATGTTTTATTAATGAATGCCAAGTGAGTAAAACTATTATAAAAATGTTTTAATGTTAAAAGGAGTCTTCATATTGAAAACAGTTGGAACCACCACCCTAGATATAGTTAGTTATAACAAAATAGTTATAAAGTTGATTCTTATACCTTATTCCTTGTATTTTTTCTCCCATTCACTATTAATATTTGTCCATGTGGGATAATGTGCTTTTGTAAATAACTCCAGGAAAAAAAAAAAAAAAACAACTTAATGAACCATTACACTCTGTCACTTAGCAGAATGTTTGTTCTATACCCTTCAAATATCCTGGGACCTCAAAAGCAACTTTTCTGCCAACCAAATCCAAACCACGAAAACATCAGTAGCAAACATAAAAGGAAAATTCACTCATGGGTACACAGAGAGCTGAGCAGGTTTCCTTAATGTGAAGATAATGCACATCACTCAAATGGATTTTTTTACTGCCATGCTGATTACCCCTAGGGACTTTCTCCAATCCACAAGAAAGTATCTGTGTCAGAGGTACAGATTGGGAGCTCATGATACTTCATTTATCCTGTTATACTCAGGCAGTGGGAACTTAATTTGGTAGCATACTCTACACATTGACAATTAACTCTACGCTGAACATTATAACAATTAGGTGACAGTGCACCTCATCACATCTGTGTGCCTTCTTTATCTACACCTGGCACCAATTAAATAATCGCCACAAGCTACTTTTTTTTTTTCCCCAGCGCAGTTGGTCATTCATAGATTTTGCTGTACATTTAAAGACTACATGACTGACTTTCTAATCCATTAAGGCTGAATACTCAGTTTTCAGCAGATAGGGAAAAAGAGCAAATCTGTTCATTTAGCAGTTCCATTACATCTCAGAGCCTCAGCTACCCACTGGATGGGTCTAAAAGATATATATCTATTTAAAAGACTTAAGCTCAAAATATGGGAAAGTATCACTGTCCTCTTTTATAAGAAACCACACTACTATTGTATATTCCTACTTCATATGGTTTTCTTACATATATATTTTCTTAAATAGGGATGCACAGAAATTAATACAGCTATGAAATGAGAAGACAAAGAAATAAAATTTTAATCAGTCACAAGGGATCTTAAGTCATCTGTCTTTCTGTATTTTTATACTGTCCCTATCTCCTTGCTTCCCCAAATGACTACAATATGGAGCCTTATTAATAGTAAGCATCATATAAAACTTTACTTCTTTGTAGCATTTTGATAAAAACCAATACTGTTACTTTTCCTGATCATCCAGTAAAATATGAGTTAGGTTGTTCAGTCACTCTATGTGTCCAGTTCTTCATGACTCCAATTGGGATTTTCTTGGCAAAGATACTAGAGTGGTTGGCCATTTCCTTCTCCACTTTAAAAAAAATTTTTTTTTTTTACATTGTACATATAAAGAAATTGAGGCAAATAGGGTTGTTACTTGCCCAGGATCATACAGTTTTTAAGTATCTGAGGTCAAATTTGAACTCAGGTCTTCCTAACTCCAGACCCAGCCCTCTATCCCAAGCATAATTACAGAAGATTATAATAAGACCTATATTCAGAGGATTCCAAAAGTCTTTTTGCACTAAATCTTCTGGGACATACAGTACACACAGACACAGACACACACACTTTTAATTCTATTTAAACATTAGCCTTCTCTATTAGGAACATGGGGCTAAAATGGCACTTAATTTTCACAGGGCTATTATGAGGATCAAATAAGATAATATTTGTAAGGCCCTTAAGCACAGTGCACGGAACATACTAGCTCAATCAATGAATGATTGTTCCGTTTTTCTTCAGGAATTAAGTGGAAAGTGTTCTCCATCAGGACTTAAAAAAAAATTTTAACTATGAAATAAGTTGCCTTCATGTCTTTTTTTCTACTGAGTATTTGGTATAGGTAAAATTGAGAATAATATTTAGTGCTAAACATTTTTTGTTCCCTCTGGCAAATGTATCTGATGTAAGTTACTGAAAGGGAAAAACTGGAGGCATTTTAAAGGGAAAGGACTATATGAAAACAAAAGTCACTTGTGTAAATACATCACACACACAAAATACTCATGGATTTCAGGGCTATAGATGCCTCAAAGAGTTTATACTTCTAAAAACTGGGCAACAGAAAAAGACCATATGAAAGCTTTTTGTTGAATGTACCTAAAGATAGTAATGCTAATGGAAGACCTTAAAACTACCCATAAATGATCACTGTGAAACAATGGAATTAAAACAAAAACTAAAAGGCTCTTAAGCTCCCAAAATATAGACTAGTCATGAATATAGAAAAATTAGTTTTCAAAAACAATATGAAAATTAGATTACCTTTGACAAGATAGTTCTTTACACTATTAACTTAGACTTTGAAATATAAATTAATTCATATGAACTTAGTTTCATCTAAACTCTCCTATGCTGTGGGAAATTTCAGGTTATATGTAAAACAACATTAACTTCTATTTAAAGAGCACAAATTCTGCTATGGTATAAAAAAAGGCATTCTTCCCATAAAAGGGATAATAGAAATATAAATCCAACAGACATTTATTTAAAGTACCTACTACGCATGTGCTGGAAAATGAAATCACCTTTTCTTTAGTAGGCAAAAGCTCTAAGAATAATCTCAGTCAAAATATAGATATGCAAAAAAGCTAAACTTAAAAAAATAATAATCATGGTATAATAGAAAGAATTCTGGACAAGTTATCAGGAAATCCTATTTCTAACTACCCAATATGCCACTGACTAGCTAGCTAGCTGGTCAACCTGAGGCAAATAGCAAATAACCCATCTTCTCTAAATATTTCCTAATCTATAAATTAAAGGAGTTAGATATAATGGCTGCTAAGGTTCCTTTCTAGCTCAAGATTCAATTATTCTCTGTAATCCTATTTTTCACATATTCCAGACTATACATATCAATAACTTAAGGAAAATTTTAGCTTTAAATGCTCATCTTCGCATCTGTTTAAGCTCTCTAGTTAAAGTACCAACAACTAACTCAAATTTCCTTCTTTAAGAGTATGACAGGGAAAATGCTACTAATTCTAAATCTTTCTTACATGGACTTTTCCCCCATTAGAACCTAAGAAACAAAGCCTGAATCTAATTCAATTTCAAATCAATTCCAAATAATTCCAAATTCAAATCAAATCCCAAAGTTATAGTTTTATGCTGCTAAACACACAGCTTCAATAAGCCCTCGATTTCCTTGATGAATGATCATAGTCTAGTAACTTTTCAACCTAAGAAAGCACTTTAGAAAAGTTTTTCTGGTTCTTGGAAATCTATGTGACAAAAATCCCTTGGAACTGAAAATTTTCTAAAAATCCTATCAAGATACAATTTAAAATCAATCCAATTTAGAATGGTTGGATTATGTGCTCTAAATACCATGTTTTGAAACAACTTACATAATGAACATTTTGCCAGTCTATCTGAAGCCTCACTAATTAGCAAATTCTGTTTACACTAAGTAAAAAGTTATCATGAAAGTTAACGTTTGTTCTCAATTTTCCAACATAAATATAAAACTGCCCAATCCTCCTGAAAAAAAGCATTTAATTACTGAAAGTTTAAATGAACTAGTAAGTCTGTGATACCTCTTCCCTAATCCCCCAACATGCACAACTTTGGTCGAAGACTAATCATCCAATTTTTATACTTTATGTAAACATGGGCTGTTTAATATGGGAAGGACAAGAGAAAGCTAATGAGCAACAAAACAGATACCTCTCCTTAACTCTGTTGCAAACAGTCATCAGTGGGCATTAATATTACATTGCATATACTCATGTTTCTGTCTGCTAAGTCTTGGGCTTGGTATTTCAAATGATAACATTTACTTTTTTTTTTTAAAACACAGATGCATATTTTCCAAATTACCCACGTATCCTCTTAATTCCTACATTAAACTCTGCGTCAAATTATATGTTCAACAGGAATCATAAGTGTGTTTCTTTAAGAAGAAAAATAGGCAAATTATACTGATGAAAAGGTAACACCATTCACCCACTTACTATGTAGCAGCAATAAGGCAGGTCAGATTACAAAACTGACACCTGCCTGATTTGCATTATAGGCTCATAATACTATGAACTAATAACAAATACTATAGAACCTGCCTGAGATATAGAAAATGAAGTATTTTCAAAAATGCAATGGAAAGACAATGAGCAATGATTTGGTTTTTTGTATTAATTTATTGAGTGGTTTACGCAATATCTAATTTTCATTTTGTAATATCCTAGAGTTCATCCAATGATTTCTAAATACTAATAGCAGAGCCTGGCTTAAAAAAAAAATTAAGAATGATTTTAAACTTAAGGAGACTTCAGCCTCTACTTCCTGCTAAAATTTCTCAACTTTTCAGTATATGAATTAGAGGCAATTAGCAAAATAAAATATATGCTAATTTGGGAAATCTAAGAATCCCACTCCACCATTTGAAATGTGTAAAAAAACTTATGTTTAAAAAAATTCGCAGGTGATTGTTTCCATTAATACATCCAAACCATTCATATGTAGGATATCAATTAATTACAGATATTTGCAAGAGAGAAGATATAAGATTCCAATGTCTTTTGATATCTTTTCATTATCTCAAGTTTCCCCAGGAGTTTGATCTCATTGATCTATGATGTAAATTGCAACCAATTCACACCTTTCCAGTCTGTCGCACTTGTCCATTTTCATTCATTAGCTCACCACAGTGACCCAACAAATTTGATATAGTCCTTATTTAAGTCATAGAACTATTTGACTTTTTTAAAAATTAATTTTATATATATGCATACCATTGTGAATAAAGCACCAGGCCTGGAGTTAGATTATCCAAGTTCAGATCTGGCCTCAGAGGTTTACTAGTTATTTAACCTCTCTATCTGCTTTTATTTCCTTCTCTCTAAAAATGGGAAAAATAATAGGACCTACTTTCCCAGGGTTATTGTGAGGATTAAATGAGATGCTAATTATAAAGCACTTAGCACAGTGTCTGGCATGTGTAAGTGTCATATGTTGCATTAACTATTATCATACACACATACACATACATATGAATAAACACACATGCACATACAGATACATACACATGTGTGGGGGGGTTACATTTGGGGACAAGCACTATTACCTAATCTTATGGTGGCATCTACTTTTTGACACTTCAGAGAAGACATTCTTAACTTAGGGTCCACAGACAAACACTTTGATAACTGCTTTTCACTGTAATTGGCACATTTAGCATCCAATGTATTTTGTTTTATGCATTTACCAACATTATTCTCAGAAAGAGTCTGGAGACTTCACAGGCCTATCCAAAGGGTCTTTGATAGAAAAAAAAGCTTAAAAGAAGCTTAGAGAAAAGGAAGGGAAAGGAAATAGGAAAACGCTAACAATTTATGGAAATATTTAGAGAAAATAAAACGTACAAATCCTGACAGTAAATATTAAAAGTTCCATTTCCCTTCATCATTTGACACCATGTACATTGTTCCTTAAACTGTGATGTTTTCTTTGCATATTCTAGAAAGGATACCTGACAGGAATTTTTCAAAAAGTCTAACAGAGGGAGCTCACCAAAATCAGTCTCCCTAGCAACAATTCAACAAAAAACATTTTCACAAAGATTTTCAAGAATAACTATTGTTAACCTTCAGTCTTATATAGGGAGAGGGGAAGAGGAATTAGGTTTTTCATTTTTTAAGCATTTAGGTATTCTCTTTCCTAAAGCTCCAAGATCTTTGATATGAAAATAGAAAAAAAAATTATATAGAGTATCTTATTTTATTTTATACAAGAATTATCATATATAAGATGCTCACAATTCTTCAATCTTCTTAAGCCTCAAAAGCAGGCATGGGGGTGGGGTTGAATGGGAAAGGGGCCAAAAGAAAAGAGATATCGAAATGGCAGGCAATGCTAGCTCCTGCTTTCAGTCTGTTTTTACTGTTCTAGTCTCTAAGGCTCACTTTTCATCAAATAGTGGCAACCAAAGGAAGAGACATGTAGGAGCTGTGGAGAATGCAAAATGAACTAAGGTTAAATGAACCCCACTTGCATATAGCATCTTCACCTATATGGCCTTGCTTTCTTAGGATTTAATTCAGATACAGATTTTAATGTAATTTTATTTAAATTGAAGTTCATGCCCCAAAGGTAAACACTTAAGGGAAACTATGGTGCATGGGGAAATCAAATAGCTTAGAAATATCCATAAGGTTGTAATCAATCACTCAGTAAGAGGTAACATTTGCTCACCATGAATTCTGATTTCTCACGTGGAAGGTTCACTTAATGGAGTTTGCACAACCACTTAAAGGCAATCTGAACTCCACGCACAACTATGAGTTTATTATTGATATGGGTCTGAGAAAAATACACACTAAAGCACATTCAATAACTACAGCAAGCAATTCTCTGTACTTCACACATTCAATAACTACAACAAGCAATTCTCTGTATTTTGCCACTACTGACAAAGCTTTTAAACAAAATAATAAATACTGTCTTCTGGGCTAACACAAAAAACTGGAAACCTCAGAAAGGAAACCAAACTTTCACTTAAAAACAATGAAAACAATGACCAAAAAAAAACCCAACCTTAAGTGAACAGTGTGTGTGTGTGTGTGTGTGTGTGTGTGTGTGTGTGTGTGTGTGTGTGT